>JAMKCH010028559.1:0-18026 GCA_023653785.1 Ophioderma brevispina | reverse complement strand
AGGGAGGGAGTCCACCATAGACCTTGGATTTTGCTCTAACTCTCATCAGGGATAATTGTTAGGGTAACTAATGGTAGATCACAAACAGAAAATTCACATTCCTTTCCGTTATTAAACGGCAGCCCGTAAAAATTTTGTAACCTTGAGCAAAATGGGTAATATACGGTATGTAGGTGACAACCGTGCATTTTTAATTGCCGTTATAACAGTGTATTTGCTCCAAAACTCAATCAGTTATAGCTAGTTATGACTTTTGTATTGCACAGAAGTATTGAACATTTGGATCTCAACTGGGATATAATCAGCATTTTAATGTTACTCCTTTCGTTTTCATTGGGAGGGGTCAAAATGGCCCCATCGTAAAGTGGAAATATATTTTTATCCATTTTATAGGGACTTAATAGCAGAGTTAAATGCTGCTGAAGGGTCTTTAAATGATCTATGTGACCTGTGACCATTAAACAGGCAAAATAACAAAGATTTCCATGCCAAACAAAAGTTGCCCCCCCCCCTGGTCCGCATGAAAAAGTCGCTAAAATTACCCAAACTGCAAACTGAGACAATGAGCCATGTAGTAGGGATAGAGACTTTATTGCATCTTAAAGAGCACTCTTTAAAGAAATCAGAATTAATTGAAATTGTTTTGTAATTTAGATTTCTTCACATTTGAATTTATACATGAAGATTATCAAGCCACATTTTAATTACATTACGGTATCACTATCCATACGATGCGGCCCGTAGTGCGCAGTGGCGTTGCCAGACCTGACTCGGGGGGTGGGGTGTATATGATCAATGTACAAGGGGTGGGGTCCTAGGTCCTGGGTTTTGCCATTTTAGAAGCTAAAAATTAGTGTTTCAGGGCACAAATTTCCCCGTTTCCTTCTTTTCCGTCTTCCCCTTCCTCTTTCTCTTCTTCCCATCTTTCTCTTCTCTCCTTTGCCCATTCTCTTCTTCCCTATTTCTTTTTCTCTCTTCTTTCCCCTTTCTCTTCTTCCCTCTTTTTTCTCTTCCTTTTTCCTTCCCATTTTTGGCTCCCCTTCTCGATTTATTGTGTGTGTGTGTGGGGGGGGGGCAGCTTGCGCCCTGCCCCTGCCCCATTGGCTACGCCAATGGTAGTGCGCCGTAAAAAATGGGTAATTTTAGCGACTTTTGCATTTGAGCCACAAAAGGGGGCCCAACTTTTAGGGGTCATGAAATTTTTACCCTGCTTCATGGGAACCGGCATGTAGTTAGTGTATTTAGATTATTTAAAAGATCCTTCAGCAGCTTTTCCCTTGCCATTAGGCCCTAAAAAATGAGAAATACACGGAAGAAGTCGCTATAATTCCCACCGTCTAAGTTAGGTTATTTTAGTGCTTTTTCATGTTACGGGGGGGGGGGTCTCATTTTTGCCGGTTTCATGGTACAAGCATGCAGTTAGTTTGCTTCTTGTAGATCATTTAAAGACCTTCAGACAGATTTTTGCTGCTGAAGGGACTTTAAATGAACCAGTTTATAAATTAAGTCCCTATAAAAATGGGAAAAAACAATAATATTTTCAATTTTGCGATGGGCATTATGAACCCCCCATGAAAACGAAATGGTAACATTAAAATGCTGATTATATCCCAGGTTGAAATCCAAATGGACAATAATTCTGGCAATACAAACGTCATAACTGATTGTGGGAGCAATACATTGGAGTAAAGATAACACACTTACAAAATGCACGGTTTTCACCGAATATTATCCAATTTTGCTCAAAGTCACAAAATTTTGGACGGGCTGCCATTTGAGAACGGCAAGGAAGATGAATTTTCTTTTTGTGACCTACCCCTAGCTACCCCAAAAATTATCCCTGAGGAGAGTTAGAGCAAAATCCAAGGTGTGTATGGTGAACCCCTTCCTATTTTGGCATGAAAGCCTTATGAATTCATTCATAATGGTATAGTGCGCAATATGGAGTGAAATCAGTTTTGACATTTCTTAAAAACCTTTGACTTTTGGATATAAAAATAATATTACTGACCCATAAGTGGCAATCGCCCCATTTTGAGTGGTCTCTCAACCATCTAGGTCCAACGGTTCGTTGATAAACAGTCAGTAGTTATTTTCGCCTCTAAAGGGGCGTGACCCCCCAAAAACGGGGTGTGGCAAGGTCAGCATTTCGGGCGTCGTGGGAATTATTTACCAACCAAATACTGTTCCTGCACCTTCCAATTAGTGGATTCCTGAGAGTTTAGCTCTGGACATATATTGCATACAAACCACCATAGACTATAGAGTATTATAAAAAACAAGGTCAGTGGATTATTCATGCCAGATTATATTACGGTAACATTATAGGTTTAACAAATCCCACCATACAAAAACAACAAAGTCTGACAAAGGGGGGGGGGGGGCTCTTTGTGTATGTTGAGTGTTATAAGAAGGCTGAAAATATTACAGTATTAATGAACAGGCCAATGGTCGATTGCCTGATTGCCAGGTTTATCGATAAGCTTTTTGTTTGATTTGATTTGATCTGAATTGTTCAGAAAACATCTTGGATAACCCAAGAAAGCCTCTACAGGAAGGTGTGGGGGGGGGCCTCATCTATTTTCAGGGGCAAACATATATTAAATTTTGTTAGTACAGTAAAGGCCTATGTTCATTGTTTTCACTGTAAATTGGCGCATGTGCACACAATTACTAATTCCACAGGGGGAAAGAGGGGGGAAACATTCCCCACAAGGTGAAGCTGCCCCACTCCGAATGAAGTAACTTTGTTCTCTCAAAGTTAAAAAATACTTGAAACTATTTTTGTACGGAAACAAAATTGTGCGAAAGAAAAGGTCAGGTGCTGTCAACTATAATCCCGGTATAGAGGTTTTTATAGTACGCCGGTCTCATAGCCCACATACAATGGTAAAGAAAAGGGCACTCAATTCAGTTGACGCTTTATTCCGTTGTCATCTATGGAGCCCGGACTATTGCTCCCGGAGGATTATATCTAATTTTACACGGTCAAATTTAGTTCCCACTTGTGATAACTTTTACATGCATTGAAGGCGCATGCCATCATTGAGATTGCACTGAAGTAGGCCTATTGATATAAAGCTTGAAGCCAACCCTAACACTTAACCCCCACCCCACCAATCAATGTTTGGCGGTCTTGAAGAGCATGTCAGTTAAATGTTTCAACATTGACCAGGGAGAGGGAGGGCTTAGTTTATATTGATGTGTGCAAACGATTTTGTCCTACGGTACATTGTAGTAGAGTTAAAATCATGGATAAAAAATACAGCTTTCACGGAACGGACGCTTCTTCTGCCATCGCAGTTTTTGAATGGGGACAAAGGTCATAATGAGGTCACCGAGGTCACTAAGGTCACCAACACATGACAGACTAACCAAGGATCATTGAATTCAAGTGTCATGAAAATTGATTGACATAATACACCCAAGCAATTCTGATAATTCTGACCACTTTGGGGTCATGACCTCTAGATGACCTGTGACCCCACTCTTGAGAGGGTAACTTGTGGGGCACTACCCAAGGACCATTACATTCAGGTGTCATAAAAATACATGTGTGTATGTGGAAACAGTGTGTAATTATGATTAGGCTTAACATTTTTTACCACAAACAGACGAATACCCACACTACCAAAGCAATCCATGTGTGCCTTTTGCAGACGACACAAAAATCAAATTTAAAGTCAAAATGCTAAAGTAACCCTTAGTTACGGTACCCTTTACATTAAAAAGTGTGTGTCAAATTCAAATATACTTTTGGAATTAAGGTATTTCGGCAGTGGCCTCTTACGCAGAGAGAATTATGTTGTAATCGGGTGGTGCAACTTTGAACTATGTGGTAATTTTACTGAAAATCTACTTTCAAGTGTGCGTATGGAGATGTGTGTGTGTTGTGGGTGTGGTGTTGATAGGGGCATGGCGATGTGTGTGTGGTGATGTATGATTGTGTAAAATAAGTGTAGTGAGGTAGTGATCGAGTGGCCATAAGCACTATAGGGCAAAATATGGTATTTTCTGTCTAGAAACACTACTTCATGGTATGGTAGACTGAAATTATTACTGTCATGAAGAATAAACCATTAATGTAGCAATGTAGATTCATATGACAAATATGAAAGGATTTGACCAACCTTCATCTTCCCGCCATCAGGTGGTTTTCTCTAACAAACACTCTTAAGTGCTTTGATGTGGATCGGTCACGGGTACGGCGGTCCGGAAACTGTGTCATATAGACTGCGAAAGATATTATCAGTTATCTAAATTGGTACTGCGCGAGAGATTAACGTTATCAGTCCGTCATAGCGAATGTGTGTAAATGAAACTAAACCTCAAATAACATCTCCGGAAAACGAAGGGGTTCTATGGCCCGTTCTATGGAGGTTTTTGCATCATAGGGTCCGTTGGTATGTTTTGTTTTGAATATTTATCGTAATTGGGTCTGAACCTATTGAAGAACCTAGCGAGAAAATTGAACGTTTTTGTCGGGTACTTCGGTGCTCGCAGACACGGAAAAGTTTACACGTAATCTCTACGGGCGCATCCATTTTTCCCACAATGCCTTTCGGTATTATTCCAGTCTTGAGAATTTTCAAACGCTGACGCCAACTTTTTTTTTTTCAATTTTAGAAACAGGAATTACGTACTTACCGGACCGCCGTAGGTCACGGGTGTTCCCATGACCCATATACGACCTCATCCTCGTCCGTTATTCATACATAAAAATTATTGCTACTACGCCCTCTATTTTCCTCCTCTCTAAATCACCGGGGGGGGGGGTTGGACACGACCTGCTCGATTTGGGCATTTGAGATTTCAAAACAATAATTTATGGAATTCTTACGTGGATTTTCTACGGCAGCCTCGGTTCCAGTGACATTACAAACACCTCTTAAAACTTTCAATAAATCTTAGTAATATCATGATAATTTTGGAATAAATTATTGACTTCAAAATCCGTTGGGGTTAAAGGGTTAACCGCACTGCAAAACAATGTAATTTCCAATAACGGTCATTTAGATTTAAATATTCGTGACCAGAGATAGATCGATTATAGATCGATTATACTCAAAATAAAACTATTCTAATTGATTTTATTGTTGTAATTAATGTAAACGTGGCAACTTCTTGTTTTTTTCGCTATCTCAACTCCTTTGACAGATAAGGTAAATCCAACACCAGAAGAAGACGGAAACAAACTACCTGACGAGGAAAAAAACCCAACGAGTGAAAACATTGCCAATCAGCCAGCAAATGGGGAGCAATCAATGAACACGACGACAAATGCGCCTAAAAATATGCGCAATCAGCAAGGAGAGGATCACCAAGGAGGCGATCAGCAAAAGGAGACAATCACTCCACCGATTTGGCAGAAACAAGCCATTCACATTCATCCATAAGGAGATATAGGAGTGGGCAAATAACCGCTTTTTCCCAGGACGAGTAGATTCTATAGCCATTTTGTCTACTCAACCATTTTGTCTACTCAATTTTCAACTTGTTTCCTTGAATTTAAAATGTTGCATGTAAAGTCAATGGTGAATTTAACTACGTGTATTTTAGATAAAAATTTGAGCAATGTTCTTTTAACTATTTTAGCAGAAACACACACACACAAAACCATGAATAAAATAGCCAATGACTTGCAAAAGGACATACAGCTGGACATAGGGAAAATCTGTACCACTGTTGTGACATGTTTCAGTAAACTTCTTTTTTGTATTTCATTTCAATCAGTTGCACGCTGGTATTGAGCCTGACACAACAGCGATACAATGGTGTTTCTCATGTCCTTTTGTAAGAGTACAGAAGCTATTCTGTTCTCTTGGTCGGTTTAAATATCATGTTTGGTAAACGTAAAGTTTTCGTCGATCGTTAATCGTAATACTTTCTTATGTTTGCATTACCTTACTAGTCAAGTCTGGTTAGCTCTATTAAGCTATTCAAGTTTACACTTTTTGGGCAGACGACGTGGTCCTACTTGCAAATGATGAAAATTAATTGAATAAGATGCTTAATATTGCAGCCCAATTCGGTAATTGGAAACTTAATTTCAACCACGAGAAGTCCAATGTCCTCATAATGGGCCAGCGTATTAATAATAGTAAAATCTGGATGTTAGGTGATCACCCTATTTCTGAAGTTGCACTTATATTACAAGAAGTCTCTCAGATCATTTTCAAATTGAGCAAACTGTCAATAAGGGTAACAGATTGATGGCTTACATTAAATCAATTATTAACTATGCGTGTGTAATTTGGATTAATAATAGCAAGAAAGATATCGACAAAATTGAGTCTCTACAATTGCAAATGGCGCGTTATATACTTAAACCCCCAGAAATACACATAAAGAGGCAATATATGGTGATATTGGTTGGGTACCAATTAAGGTCATGCAAGAGTTAAGTATCTTGATCATCTTATGCGCATGGATAACTGCTATATACAATCCTTAACCTACCTGAGGCGAATAATTATGTTTCGCTTTAAATTCCTAAGTAACATCGTTAAAGGGGCATTTCGTGATCCACAGCCTCGTCCCCCCGACTTACCTACAAATACTGAGATTTTTATATCATCTGAACCGTTAGCCTTAGTAATCCACGTGTGTCCAATTTTACACGCAAATTCGGTCGTATCTGTTACAAATTCCCAATTTTGTATTTTCTGTCCGTAAACGGACATGAATTACAGCACAGTTGTCTATGGGACCGTGGAAACGAGCAATTGTTCATAACACAAAACCGCAAGATCGGGATCAACTCAAATTTTGAGAATAAGCTTTTTTCAAGAATATCTAGTGATTAATGAATAAAATAGAAGATGCTGAAATCACGAACTGCACCTTTCATACATGTATTTCTTGTAATTTTAACATTAGTTCTAACTATCTTGGATGAAGCGCTCATCGAGGATTGCCCGATTCACATTGGGTCCCTTCATTTAACAATACCAATTACGATTTTTGTTATGTTTTGGCATTATGAAATAAATAGGAAATCCCGAGGAAATCATCACTCAAAACTCACGATTTATTCCTCGATTAAGCGCGACCCCTCACTGGAGAATATCTTCTGATAATACCAACTTTGAAGGCGCAAGTCTGAAATTCAAGCTACTATCCAATACGCATGCAATCAGGGCGTCCCCAGACCATTTTTAATGGGGGGGGGGGGGGGTTGTTGAGTCTGTGGTGCCGACAAAACTCCTGGGGGGCCCGATTCAAGAATTTTCAAAAATTTTCCGGCTCGCTGCGCTCCCGGTAGAACCCAATCATCGGTTCGAAATTTTTTCTGAAGAGCGGGGGGGGGGGGGGGTGGAAGGGGTGGTGGGGTGGTGGGGTGGGTTGGGGTTAACCGCAACCGAAATCAAGATACTTTACAGCTATATGAAACAAAACAAACAAAAAGATGTTAGAGGAGGTGCACCACCGATAATCCCCCCATCCAATCAGTTGCGCCGATGATACCCTTTTCGCCGACAAGTCAACATTTTGCCGACAGAATACTGTAAATGGGGAGTGGTCACCCCCCCCCCCCCCCCACACACACCCCTCCCTGGAGGGGGACGGCCCGGCTGCAATTAGATCGTAGGCCTAGCAGTGGTCTGATCATGACAGTATTTTTACAATGTGCAATAATTGTATTGAGGATTCAGCATTTCCCTATTCCCTGTATTACTTATGACGTCAGAATTGACGGTGCACTAAGCTTGAAAGCACACTTATTGACATTAATCGTATTGAATATAATAATGGGGGGGGGGTTTCAAATTTTATTCTCAGGTAGCGTAAATGTGAAAGTTCTACTGACTTTAAGGTGGGTTTAATTGTTATAAAAATCATATTGATCAAAATGATGTATATAGCTGATATATTTGATGAATTTTTGTAAATCGTATACTAGCAAGCTTGGAAGCTTCAGGCAAATTTTCGTATAGTGTAGGGCCATGACCTACATTTTGGTTAAATCTTATCATTGCTGTGCATTTTTCCCTTTAAAAGCTGGAAGTGTGTTGCTTTCGTGTAAACATGTACTGTTGACCCGTTTTTTTTCGTGTGGGTATGCGGTTTGTGGTGTGTGTGTCTCTGCCTTTAATCACTGATTGGTTCAGTACCAGCAAAAATAACTGTTCATTGCTCCTCAAGTTGTTTTTTATGCAGGGTACTTGAGCAACACAGTTAGTGTGTCACTTCTTGCTTTACGTGTGAACCGTGTGTGCTGTGCGTGTGTGTGTGTTGTGAGAGAGCGAGAGAGAGAGTGTGTGTGGCTGTGCTCGCGTGTGTGTTGGTTTGTGTCGTGTGTGCGTGCGTGTTGTTTGTGCGCGTATAATAGTTGTGTTAGGTGTTTCTTGATAAGTGAGTTATTTGGTTTGGAAAAGTTCAGCATTTATTTTATATGTTACACGCTTTGCTTCCTTTGTATAATACAGTACTTTGCTCCTGTGTATGTGTTATTATATTTTATGTGACGCACGACCGTCAAAATTGGCGTGTGTCGCTGTTGTAAACGCGTATGTTCAAACTTAACTTTCTTACAAATAAAAAATAACATTGTTCCCGGTAACCTCTCCGATGTCATTAGTTGTCATATTTTGTTGAGTAAAAAATTTTGATAACGTAATAACCCATAAAACCTTTTTTTTCTGTACAAAATGTCTGTGTCTAACTGTGCAGTAACGTCAGAAGTGTTGTTGGCAATATTATTTCCCCGTAATAGGTATTAATACTTAAATGTTCAAATCATAAAAAATACGATTTTGAGACATTTTGGGGGGTGTGGTCTCTATGGGCGGGCCGTTTTCCCTATAATAAACGCAAAACACGAAAACACCTCACTGGTGAAACGACAACGGTTGAGCGTGAAACGACGACGAAATAAGGTCGCCATAGAGTGGAACACGAACTTGGTTGATTGAAACTGAGACTAATATACCATAATTAGTCTCAGATGAACAACGACGAGTAAGTCGCCATAAGAGTAAAACAAATTGATGCAAGTTAATGCTGGGAAGACAAGTGAGAGCACTATAACGACGCTCCAAAGACTAAAGCAATAACTTTTGAACTAATTTTAAATGAGACGAACGTGTGACCTTTTTTTGTCGTTGAAAACCGATCCCAGTGAAACGAAGAATGACACAACGACGAACGTGACCCTTTTTCATTGAAACGATGACGAAAGGAGGGCGCTATTAGTATTAACGAGCTCGCTACTACGTCCTTACCTGTATTCTCCGATGTGTTGGTGGGTCATTCACATATGCATAATTCACATTGCGCCCCGCCATAATTGACGTCCGCATAGACCGGCAAATTTTATGGATCATCATTCACGTATGCTGTTATAAAAATGATGCTATATTATGTTTTTGTGTGTGGTATCGTTTGATGTGTGGCACTTTTATTTCCTTTAAAATAAGGATTATTTTTTTTCGCGCGGTTTGCGGGTGGTGAAAAATTTAGACCCGTCCCTGTTGGAGTGGGACAAAGGCCCACGTGACCAGTGGTAGACGTCCGTGGCGAAATTGACTTTGAAGAAAAACGCAATTATCAAGTTTGGGATCATGTTGTATCCTTAAATAATTATTTGTAACTATTAAACTTCTCGATTGAAAGTAGAATCAATAATCTAATCAGCTAATGTCATGTAAGGCCAAAAAAGGCCAGCGAAACATCGAAATGTTGCAGAATTCGGCGCCTTTGATATTTGCGCCTGCCCAACTCGATGTATTTTGGCAATTTATGTCAGTGTTCTCTGTAAAACTGGCTGGATATTTATCTAGTTCTCTATGTCTTTACTACTCACTCATCAAGTTGGGCAAATTTCATATCAAAATTCAAGGAGCGCAAATTCCTTTTTTGCAGTTGCCCTTCCCGCTGCTACTAGTCTAGTGCCAGAGCTGAAATTATGTGGGAATTGCGGTGGAATTAATTCTAGATTTTTAACAGGAATCAATTCATTTCTTAAAAATGAATGGATTATCATTAGAAACCCCTTAGGTACCGTATGTATCTACATCAACTTTTTGGCTAAGTCGCTTACTAAGCTTGAATAAGACTGCAATTCGTGCGCTCTTGTGCCACGAGCGGCATGTCATGACTCGGACTCATTATTTACATTAATGTTAAGGGGGGGTGATAGAGTTACGCAATCTGCTGTTTAGTTATCTTATGGAACCTTTTGTGGAGAACAAAACAAATGCAGTTATTCCCATATAACTTAGTGAAAAATGTGTATAGAGTCAATATTTTGCTTGAAAGGAGTAACTAGTTTCCCTCTGCAATAATACTGAGCAATGCACTGGAGGCTTTAATGTGTGGGTTTTTTCATAAGAATTCCGTTGGCCGAATGGGCTATTCAATAAAATTTGCCCTCCCCCATAGAGGATTTGGGAAATCCCGGTTTTTACCTACTTTCAGGCCTGGATTCCAGCCATTTTTTGTTGACATTAAGGCCTGGATTTCCGCCTAGTTATATAAGGATTTTCTCGGGAAATCCATATTTACTTAATTTCAATGGCCAAGCATTCCAACAGTTGTTTTAATTATAAGGCTTGGATTTCCAGATATTTTTTAAGATTTAGGAAATCCATTTTTTCATACATTTTAATTTCAAAGCTGAGAATTCCAACCGCTTTCCCAATTTAATAACCAATTTTTTACCCCCCAACCCTTTGTGGTTCTTCCACCCCCCAAGTATTTTCAATCATCGCGTCTTATACCAGCCTTTTTTGTAACGCTGTTACCAAGTGGGTGGTTTATCGCCACATCGGAGAATGCGTACAAATCCCCGATGCCTTATGAATTTCGATACGCAATGATAGCTATGGTCCTCCTCTTTCCACTGATACAAATAAGAGATCACATTTGCGCTAAAAGGTAGGAATGTCGGTTTTTCATATAGTTTTTCCAGCTCTAAATGATGGCATTTTTTTTTTTAGAAAGAAATTAAACATCATAGAGTTTTAGAGGAACACATCTGTGCATAAATAATTTCAAAAATGTACCATAAAATATCCTTGGATGTAACCACGCCACCTCTCTACCCTTTTTTTTTTTTTCGCTAAAATGAGCAGAAGGATGATAGATTGATTACCTATAAGCTTTTTATGACAACTTTTTGGGCATTGTTCGGTGCACCGGAGCAAAGTTTCCGGGGTGGTAACCACCACCTTGGTAAGACGAGGTTCATATATTCCAGCTCACACTTCTTAATTTTTCTAATTTTGTAAGAGAAATTTAGTAATTATCGTGTTTGATTCATGCATGTGGGAAATTTTGGTTGGTGGGTAAAATGGTAGGGCCAACGTGACATTACTGTCAAGTTTGGCCTTTTGTCCATTAATAGTGGGTTTGTATAGGTGGTGTATGATCCTGAGTAGACTTTATGCAAAAATGGTGTTTTTTGTCAAGTTTCTGTTTTGTTTTATCAGATCAGCTTTTGTGGTTAAAATTGTGTAGCAATCCACACTTCTGGAAAGTGGATGCTTTTTAAAGCACGTACCTGTATGTGTCAGTGCAAAGATATATAATTTTCTTGTTTGTTTACTGTTACGACACCCTTCTAGTGCAACTATTTCACTCTTTTTTAGGACAACCAAAATGAAATGACATTGTTGCTATCTATGTTAATTGGAAGTCACCTGGAAGTTGAAGTCATTTATTTTTTAAGATAATTTTGATTTATGTTTACAACTCTTAGAAGAAAGTGCAACATTGAATCATTTCCGGATGCACAAAAGAGTTAGAACAGGTTTTTAAAGCTTAGACCTGGTCTAAGTGTCATTTTGTCCCACCAGCAAAGACATTTTCCTTACACTATAACGCGAGGTATTTGTATTTAATTTGAAATTTGCTTTAAATCTCTCACATTTGCTAGTTTACTTTACGAAGAAAGTTGAATCACATCAATTTAAGGGCAAACTATTGTTGACTTAGAACCAGTCACCTTTAAACCTAACTTTTTGTGCAATACGGACCTAAGGTTCGACATTTTTAATAGTCCCTTTACACTTATATGGACCGGACCCAACATTTTTGTTTTTTGTCGTCCATGTTTAACGGTAAATTACTTTTTGTCCCAAAATTTTATGTAAGTTTGCCTAAATATCAGTTGTGCATGTTTTGCGGATAAAAAGTAAATCGGCCATGGCGGTATTATGCTAATTACATAATTAAGCATTTTGGGTGGTGCTATTCAAATTTGTTTTGGCCCCTTAAATCGTACTGGGATTAACTTTTTAATTTTTTATTGCATCAATGTAAATGTATTTATATCTCCCTTATGAGCAAATTTTATGGAAAAAGTCCATCCGGGAAAGTGTTTTTTTCATTTTTTGGCGGGGGAATTGGGTTCGCGTTTTGCAAAAATCGGCTTTTCGACCGCCATTTTGATCAGTACAACCGCTTTATCCTGTTAATGTGGTCGTGTTGATGTACCGCGCATCAATGATCCAGTGTTTTGGTAAAAGAATTCCACCCGCACAGTTGTTTTCAAGAGGGGTTCCATGTGGAACCCCCACCCCACTCCACACACCACACAAACGGGAGTGCAAACAAGGCCTATATACACTTCAGGCCTAAGTTACTAGGGGATCCATCAAGCTTAAAAGGCTCAAAATAAGGTTGAGCCCTACTCAAGATACACTAAAAGATCTGAGAGGTGTTTTTGATCAATCGAGGGTGGCTGAGTTCAAATCTGCGGCATGCAAAATTGATAAGTTGGTGGAAAGTGGGAAATTCTTGTTTTTAATTAAGGGACCTAACCCGATTTTATTGAGAAACATAGCTTTTTTTAACTATTATAACAAGTATGACATCTAAGAAATTCAATGTCAGAAAAAAAAAAAAAAAAAAAAAAAAACATTAAGGTCAGGATGTCTAAAAACGTGTGATTTTTTATTAAATGTATGAAAACCTCTAACGCTAAATGATTAAGGGGTACTAAACCCTGATTTTTAACAGCTAGCTGAAGTAAAGCACCAACCTCTCTTACTTCTAGATTTTATTTTTAAGTCTAAGGTGACTGAAATTTGTGACAGAACCTTTGGGATGTAAAAAAATCCTTTAGATTCAATATAAAGCTTTAAATGATTTTATAAACAGTTTTAACTGCATTTATAGGTTTTATTTTGAATCAAAGGACTTCTTTTAAGTAAGCCTTTTTACACTGATTTAAATGTTTCAGTCAAAACAGGTTTTTTTCAACTAATTTCACTCTCGGTTAGACTTAAAAAAGAAGTCAAGGATTAACGAGATAACGTGGGGAATATTATTTGCACCTTCACCTGTACACATGGATGGTGACAGCTTTGTAACAATGACAGCATCAGTACGAATAACAGTAGCACTAATAATTCCTTTCAGAAACTTTTCTATTTGACAAGGCAAATAATAACTTGAATCCAGCGGTCTTTCAAGTGAGGGCAGCATTTTAGTTACTCGCTCTTTTACCGTGATAACAAACGAGTATGATTGCTATGAAAAATTTCAAGGTCATGTATCTTCAGTCAAGACTGCTCGTCGATTGTTCGTCGAGTTGTTGACAGCCAAGAAAGTACAGTCACATAAAAGACAACTCGCAACGCGACCCGACCTCTACCCCACTACACAAGACACATTTTGTTTCAAAAAATCGGCTGCTGTCTTGTTTCAAAATTACAAAACTCAGGTCAGTCACACAGTCGATTTTTTGCTAGGGAAAACCACTTCACCGACTCTCAGAACTGGTGCCGATTGGCCAATTTTCGCAAATCGTGAGCAGTTTCGTGTTTCATTGTAGTTTGGCAAGGCTGGGCCGGTTTCTGTGCAGTCGTCTGTAGTCTTACCCATTATTTGCTAGAAAACCGCTTCCAGACGGCTCAAGGACTGTGCCGATTGGCAATTTTTTTCGACATCGGAGTAATTTTCTTTTCAGGTGTAGTTAGCAAGCTGGGCTGTCCTGTACAGTCTTCTGCGTCTTGTGTGGTCGGGGCACGTGCAATTTGAAAAAAAACCGCCACGATTTTTCTTCCAGCTTCAAAACAAATCGTGGCGGGTTTTGGAATCGGGAATGTCGGCTTGAACAATGAAGCGGTTTGGAGCGGTAGCCGATGAGTTGGTGCGCATCAGGAGTGGTTGGGTGAAGTTGGAAAGTGGTCGACAATGAGTCTATTCAAACGGGAGAGAAAATGCAAGCCACTGGACATGTGGAACGGCGACAACAAATCGAGGCGACTACAGACGATAAGTTGCCGACTTGCAGTCTGGACAGCAACTTGTGCTGTAGTGTTAAGGTCTGCGACTGATTGAGAACTGAACAAGTGACATGCTTGATCGCATACTGCTCGGCGATTGAGCATCTCTTGTCTTGTTAATTTGAACACGACTGCAGCCGATTTGGAAGAAATGTGTCTTGTGTAGTTGGATGAGGTTGGGTAGCGTCGAGGTTGTCTTCATGTGACGGGACCTTTTTGGCGTCAACAATCGGCGACCAACGACCAGCTCTGACAGCGATAAAACCCGTTATTACTACAGGATGTAACATTAATAGTAGAAGATGTTTATGATAGTCTCGACCAAGGTCAAAGTTTCCAAGGTTAAAGGTCAAAACATTTACAAACACGCTCCGATTGAACTGAAATTTGACAGGAAATATCTTCCTGATATCGTAAACTAGAGAAACAATTACAGTTGACCCTATTCGTTATAGAGGTGCAAAGGTTGAAACTCCCTGACATGCTTGGATTTTAGTTGAAACGCACCTTCAAACACTTCATTTGCGTTAGCTCAGTCATGTTTGGAGTATTGTGACCAGATTACTCAAATGGACCGCGACTTGGACCATTATGTCACCCTGACATTGACCACTGTCTGACCTTTAAAAACCTGGCCGCAGGGCGTTCAACTCTGTAATTTAATGTTACAAAATTATCTTATTCTAAAGCATTACGCCGATATCAACTAACCTGGTTCAGAGGATCCACTGACACTTGCTTCAATAGGGTGTTCCGGGATAAGGAGTCAAAGGTTCATTGAAGGGGGTCATTTCCGGTTTCAAAGCCAAAAAATTGTGGAAAAATATTCAAAAAATCGCTGTCCTTACAAATTACGTAACGAGTGGACGTCATTAGCGCACATGTATTGTTAACAGGGCAGGAGTCTTCGGGTTGTCCACAGTGTCAGGATCAAAAAGGTCATAAAGGGTCACTTCGGTCAAAAACCAAAACTGATTCAAAATATCAAAATTTTTTTAATCTCAAAACCCAAAACATAGTACATGATTTAAGCTTGGAGATATGCATTTATGTTACCTGCTGTATGGCAATGATTTTTATTTTGGAGGTCAAAGGATTAAGGTCCATTTTTCCGGTTTTAGGTAAATAATGTCAAGAATTTTTATCTCCAGAAACTAAAAAATAGTAGAATTTTTTTTATTTGATTGGAACCAATGCATTTTTTGTTGTGTACCAAGATTTTTTTATACGGGATCAACGGTCATTAAGGGGGTTCAAAAGGTCCAATTTTGCCAAAAAATGCTAAAAATAGGACCAATTGGCTATATCTCAGCCTATAGAAGACAGATACAGCCTGTTATGCTGCGGTGATGTAACATTAATGGCAAAAGAAGTTATGATAGTCTTCGCCCCCAAAGGTCAAAGGTTAGGTCAAAGGTCAAAATCTAAAAACAAGCTCCGATTGAGCTGAAAATTGTCAGGGATAATCCTCGGGGCATCATAAATTACAGAAACAATTACAGTTGACCCCATCCGTGACCAGGGGTCACGTTATAGGGGTGAAAAGGTCAATTTCCCTGACATGCTTGGATTGAGTTGAAAACTCAATAATATGGATCCTTGTAAAGTTGTTAAACCGTAAAAATACATTTAGGACATTTGGGACATGTTGGTGAGTTACAGGGGTCAAAGGTCAAGTCCCCTCTAAAGGGTGGTGATTTTATTATGATGTTGGGCTCATAGTCCATTTTTACAATACGGCCGTCTTGTAAATTTAGATCTGTCTCGGGTCTAGTTCTTTCTTTACACAGCCGATTGCAAATAGGTGTGTTCGTTTTCTAGCGTTCTTCTGCTTCTACCACAAGCCGATTGCAAATCGGGGTGTTCGGTTTTTCTAGCGTTGTTCTTCTTCTTCTTCTTCTTTACACGCCGATTGCAAATCGGCTGTGTTCTGTTTTACTAGCGTGTTTCTGCTTCCTCTTCTCTGCTTCTTTCTTCTTCGTCACTGTGCGTATATCTCAGTAGTGGCTTGATAAAAATGACCAGGTTGCACCAAATGACGCCTCAGCGAACCATCACGTGCATGTGACTTTGACCCCCCTTGACCTTTGACATAGTCCACAGGGTTAAAATATGTCATTTAAATCGCAAAAATATTTTTTTTTTCGTCTTTGACAGGATTATGCCAATATCAACTAAACTGTGCAGAGGAACCACTGACCATGCTTTATATAGGGTGTACAAGAATACGGGCGTCAAGGTCATTAAGGGGTCCTTTCCGGTCTGAAAGCCAAAATATGCCCATTTAAATGGCAAAATTATTCTACTTCTACAGGACCATCCGAGATCAAATAAACTTGTTCAGAGGAACCACTGACCCATGCTACATAAGGGGTGGTCAGGAATAAGGAATCAAAGGTCATTAAGGGGGCACTTCCGGTCAAAAACCAAACATATTAAAACTTCAAAATTTTTATCTCAATGTAAACATAGCAGATTGACATAACTTTCAGATATGTGTATAAGTTAGCCGATGTATGCAGGGTATTTATTTTGGGGTGGTCAAGGTCATTACAATAATTTCCGGATTTGAGCTAAAAAACTTTCAGAATTTTTATATCCAAAACTAAGAATAGTAGAATTTTTTTATTCAACTGAAACAATGCATTTTGGCTGGGTCTATCAGGTTTTTTTTATATCGGGGTCAATGGTCATTAAGGGGGTTCCCATGGTCAATTTGCCAAAAAATGCTAAATTGAGACTAAATTTACTATATCTCAGCCTATAGAAGACAGATAACGCCCCGTTAATGAGCTTCAGATCCTTCACCAAGATTGTGCTTGACATGGGTCAAAGGCTTGACATGCTTGACACGGGGTCATATTACATCGGCTGTGTACCAGTGGTCTATGGCCACATGACCTCTAGTTCTTTTTTTACAAGACGGACGTCAGCCGTCTTGTTCGGTTTTGATGAGTTTTATTCTTCTCTTCTTCTTCTATTCGTTCTATCAACACTTCAACTGCTTCTAGCTAAGTCATCGTTTGACGTATGTGACTAGACTTACATCAAATGACCGCTGAATTGACCATTACCTCTTTTCTTGCCTTGTTTTTATGTCATATGACATTGACCCCTGTCTGACCTTTGACCTGATCACAGGCGTTCCAATTATGTAATTTATTGTCAAAATTATCTTTCGGGGGAAACGGGGAAGAAGAGAGAGAATTCTTCTGCCTTCCCCTTCAAGTCTCTCTCTTTTTTTTTTTCTCCCCCTCCTGCCCTCAATTCCCTTACTCTAGTATCCCTCCCCTCCCCTCCCTCCTTCTTCACCTCCCTTCTTTTTTTCCAGTTCTTCCCAAGAGCCTGACCCAATGCCCATATAGGGTGTTCAGGGATAGAGGGAGTCAAGGGTCATTAAGAGGGGTCATTTACGGTTTGAAAGCCAAAAATTGTGAAAAATATTAAAAAAATCGCGGTCCTTACAAATTACGTAAAAGAGTAAACGTCCTAGAGCACATGTACGGTTACAAGGCAGGGTCTTTGAGTTGTCCACAGTTTCAGCGATCAAAGGTCATTAAGGGGTAACTTCCGGTCAAAAACCAAAAATATTCCAAAATATTTAAAATTTTTATCTCAAAAACTCAAACATAGTACAGTGACTAAACGTTCATATATGCTTCAGTACCTGGTGTATTGCAGGGATTTTTATTTTGGAGGTAAGGTCATTTAAGGTCATTTCCGGTTTTAAGGTAAATGTAATTTCAAGAATTTTTATCTCCAGAACTAAGCATAGTGAATTGTTTTATTTGC
>JAMKCH010028558.1:0-18248 GCA_023653785.1 Ophioderma brevispina | reverse complement strand
CTATCATGCACAATTATTTATAGTTATGTTTCTTAGTAAGTTGATACCACACTCGCCTTGCCACTCCTGAGGTACCGACCAACCATCTGTCCCAAGGACTATAACACAAGTACCGATTTTCTGTTCAAGCTTGTTCAAACCGATCTACACCTCTCTGCTCTTGTTGATATAACTGAATCTTGCAAACACAGAACTTATATACAACAACATTTACGGCCAGGGTGTCAAAATTTAAGACAGAGAGTGGGGAATTTAGGGAACCCACATTTTACCAAGAAAAAGAGATGATACAAAAACATATTCAGGAAAAAGGAGAACACATTACAAACAAGTCTTTTTTTAGTAGAAGAGGGGAGCATGAAAATGTTTGTCCAAATTGCCCCAACTGCCCTGCGTAAATATTAACGGGTCCCTAATTCATAATTTTTGCAGCCTACACTAATCCTGCTTACAAATGTCTTAAGTACGAGCCTTCTGAGTAATGGGTTGTTTCTGAGTGAGGGCATCTATGTATAGCATGTGCAGTAAATTATGTTTTATGTGCTAGAAATGCAAAAATCATGTTTTTTTTTTCAATATATGATTTGTATAGACAGACGACAATATGGCCCATCTATAACTTAAAAAATCTTTGATACTACATGGGGTATATCCTGAAAGTGGAGGGATTCTGACCTTCTGGATTTCCACTAGCCCAAATAGTTTTTTTTCTTCTTCCATCCACTCTAAAATTCCATTACTTTTTCAAATTTTGCCATGTTCCAATCCATAACCAATCGTACACAAGCAGAATTACTAACAGCCAAATTTTCAACTAGGCACTGATATTGCTTAAAATTATACACTGATTTTTCAACCAGCTGGGGGGAATAAACGTTTCTCACTTATACTGTGGTTATGGTTGAACCCATTTGGGACGTAGCGTTATATTAAAGCAGAGAAGCAATATCATTTCAAATATAGAAGTAGCTAAGATTCCAGGGGAAGTTGGTTTCCCTTGTTACCATTATGTTTCCTGTAATGGAACAGGTTTATCCATATACATAAAAGTCAGAAACGTAAATCACACCAGCTAAGTATAGCCAAAAACGCCTAAGAAAACAGTTTTGATCTCAGATCTGTTATTTAACACAACCACTGTCGTCTAGTTTGAAACCTTATCATCCAAAAACATCCATTTTGTGTGAGTGTGTGTATATCTGCAATAGCAGCTTAATTTTGAGTATATTTTTAAATGTAGGTTACATACTTTGTGTAAAAGAATATAGGTAAAAATTATCAGTCAAGTATGGGGCACCTGCGTTTTGCAAAGTTATTTGAAGTAGAACAATTTTCTTGTGTATCATTTTTTGTTTTGAATCACAATTGATCATTTTTATGAGATGTAATTTGGTATCAAAAGTATCATTTTGAAGAATCTGAATTTTTTCCCACCCCAACTGGATGTCCACAATACGAAAAAAGCTTGTAGTAGAAGAACTATTTGCTCTTGCTTTTGTTCACAGCAAAATGGGAGTTTACAAGTACATAAGCACTGTAGTTTATGTATTGGCAGATCTGCTGCCTAGTGGCATGTTTAGGAATTTTATGATATTCCAAGGTCATCGGGCCCATGCCAAACTTGTTAGGCAACCACTGATAAATTGTTCACAATACCAGACCAAGCATCTATATATTAAAGGGCAACGATGAGATTTTTGAGGGAACACGGATATTGTGTCATAATGTAATTTCATATAGACTAGACACTCAATAGATTTATACCTTGTATTGGCTACAGAATTGTTTAAAGAGAGAAAACAAACGGGGATTTCATTTGCTTACACCTTCAATATAATCATAGGCTGAATTTCGTTATTTGCCTTCCTATCCAAAATTAGAAATTTCAAATTGTGTGTACCAAAGAAATTTTTTTTCTATAGTTTAGACCGTTACGTGTTTTTAATGTTTTTTTAATGAAAGCTTTGCATCAGGACCAAAAATCAGTACTTTCGATTTTTTAGGGACACCTGAGATGTGAAATCTCTCGTTGACACCTTTAATACGGTGGTCTATCTGTCTGTCTATATGTCTGTCTGCCCGCGTCTATTTTCTCGGAGGAACGAGGGGTCGCCACGGTCCTAAAAATTGTGTGGGGAGGGTGCCCATTGGACCGAACAGAAGGACCGAGTTTGTATTGGTTAGTGGATCAAAAAGGTCATCGGAGGTCATTCAAGGGCATAAAAAAGGTAAATTGAGGTAAACATTGGTGTATGGACAGAAAAACTTGGAGGGGGGGTCGATTTTTGATGCGAAAAGGTTGAGGTAAGACTAAGGTAATAAGGGATATCAAGGTCAAATGAGGTTAAATGTTGGTTTTTCGGAGAACGAGGGTAGCACCGCTCATAAACCTGGTGGGTGGGTGCCTCTTGGACCGTACGAAAAGACCGGGGTTGTTTTGGTTAGTGGTTAAAAGGTCATCAGGGGTCATTCAAGGTCAAGGGGGCTAAAGTGGTGTACGGGACATGACACTTTGGAGGGTGGGGTCGACTTTTTGATGCCAAAAATTTTAAAGGTCATGACAAGGTCATTAGGGGTCATTTAAGGTCAAAGAAGGTCAAAAGGGGTAAACTTTGGTGTATTCAGACAAAACTTGGTGGGCGGGGTCGATTGTTGATGCCGAAAATTTTGAAGGTCACAACAAGGTCATCAGGGGTCATTCAAGGTCAAAGGAGGTAAACGTTGGTGTATGGACATGAAACTTGGAGGGTGAGGTCGATTGTTGATGCCAAAAATTTTAAGGTCACAACAAGGTCATTAGGGGTCATTCAAGGTCAAAGGATACCAGGGGTTTCAAAGGAGGTCAAATGGAGTAAATGTTGGTGTACATGGTGGACATGCAACTTGGAGGGTGGGGTTGGTTGTTGATGCCAGCAATCTTAAAGGTCACAACAAGGTCATCAGGGGTCATTCAAGGTCAACGGAGGTCAAATTGGGTAAACTTTGGTGTATCCAGACGAAACTTGGTGGGCGGGAGCTATTGATGATGCCAAAAATTGCAAAGGTCATGATGAGGTCATCAGAGGTCATTCCAGGTCAAAGGCACCACGAAACCTGGGGTCATTCATGCCAGGTGATCGCGAAACCCAGGTGATCACGAAACCCAGGTGACCGCGAAACCCGGGGACTGCCTAGTATCATATAATTGGGAACAGGTGCATGAGCCAAGGCTCGAACCAGTAACCAATGTCTATAGTAACATGCATTATACACCAGTGAACTGAAAAGCAATGGTTGCATGGTCAATCGGTTACAATCCTCCCAATTCACATCCCATTAGCTCCCTCACTATTTATAGGTTAATAACTGCATATTTACTTCTTGCAAGAAAACTAGGACAAATCAATGCACGCACACTGAGATTTTGATGTGTCAAATGCAGAGCTCGTGCATTGGACAAGCATAAAAATTCAGTGCACAAGTGCATCGATTTGTCCAATTTATCAAGCAAAAGTAAATGTGCAGTTATTAACCTAATTACCTAAATACATGACAGAAAACAAAAGAATTTTAAGAGAGCAGCGGGGAACCCATGCATGCCCCTTTCATTCACTTCTGTAAACTGGTCACACAAATTACAAGCAATATAACACCTGAAATGTTTTGTTAGTAGCTTGCCTTTTAATAAGCTGACTACTGCAACATGAAGCCATTTTGCACACCTGCACCGTACCCCGCACCATACAATGCAGTACAACAAGAAGCCACTAAATTAGTTTCCGTACTATTTTTGGAACAGAAAACAAAGTACTCTTGATAATGGGAATCCATAATTTTACTGAGCTGATTCAGCTGAATAAACTTGTGGACAAAGTATTAATCTACCACATCCTGTAATATGCACTGACAATGTGAATACAACATTAACCATATTATCCTATTAGTTTTTTACTTTATTGTAATAGTCAAAAGTCAACTTTTGTATAGGAAACACTAACAAGAACTGGTTTACTGCATAAACTAGAGTGCACTGACTTGTCTGTATCATTTTCAAAACACGCAAAAAATATCTCTGGTCAATGGAAAAGCACCTGTGTACCCTATACAATGTAGGTCCCCCTCATAAGTACAACCAACCCTTAGCTTGTGCGCTGTGGGGTGTATTAATCTGACAAATTCAGTTATTGCATTCATGTGGGGAAAGGACTGTCCACTAGAGCAAAGATTTGGCAATATACTTCTTTTGACTTTCTTCACAGGTGGGCCTGAATGGTGCCTTTAGTAAGAACTGTTGTCTAGTGCCTTGCCCCGTGCCTTGCCTACCGTAGATTCAACTAAGAAGTATTTCAGTAGCTTTCCCCACAATGCTTGCTTTCCAATGATGTTTTTGTACATGTACTTTGTGTGATGTTAGTGATGAACTGGCTTAAGTTACTTACTAGATCACAACTTGCATTTAAGAGTGTTTTATCTCTATCGATTCCACATTACTTAAACTTCCAATGGAGCAATGCATTTGGAAGCTACTGCTATGCTACTCTTGATTCAAGCCATCTGTCCACCATAGGAAAAGTTGTTGGGAGACGAGGCAGAATCTGCTCCTTCCACAATCGGTATGTGGCCCGATTCGGCCTGTTTCATGAACTAACTAAGATAATATGGCTTTCATGTTTACACCAATCATCTTTACTAGAGAGTGAAGGGGGAGACTTTTGTTGTTTATTCGTATCCACACCACCGGCGCTCAACTTCAAGTAACATTCAACTCTCCTGTTACATTGAATACCTTGAAGCAAATTGATTAAGTTGGAAGGTTTTTGAGCTTGAGAGTTAATGTAGCTAATAATGCATTTTACATTGACTTGAATGCGTCATTAATCATAGAATGATTTTTTTCTCAGCTATCGAACTACATGTTTCAAAAGATGCTAGCGTGAAATTTTAATTTCCCACCAACTCCACAGGCCTCTCATTCAATGTGCCAATACCCGTGGAAAAGTATTTGAGGTACACAATGGGTTGAATCACTATAACAAGGCGAACTCGTATTTACGATATGCGTAAAATATTGTCCCCGCGGAATCGCGATCACTACATGACAACTAAAACTGCACCCGTCCACCCCTTTTTATTTTGGCCATTCACTAGCTCGCCAAAAAATGGTTACTAAGGAAAAGACTCAAGAAATCTTAAAAGTCAGCATGCAAAAATCCCCTGAAAATTCACTAAAATTAGTAAAAAATGATAATTTACTCAATGTGGCAAACATATTTGTGAAAAAAATCATGTGAGTCACAATTTAAATTTGGGACCAATACGGTTAGACTGAGTCCCTGTCCTTCCGTTAGCCGGCGCCATATTTTATTAACCACAATTCTTTACGGCCTGCTCATGGGGATGAGGAAAATAACGACCAAACGGGGAGCACTTGCGCCTCAGATTTTGAGGCAAAAAAATCATGCGCCGTAGGGACCGCTCATCCTCATGATATAAATAACGCGATCATGGGCCAGAGCAGAGAGTTCTTGCACAGGGTCTGCTTACATACTTGGCGTGGCTCGAAAAAGTAAACAAAGAGGATTAGACTAAGCTATGGCAGGACTGAAGTTTGTTTTCATGGAATGGATACACCGCACCTTGAGTGTATTTAATTTAATATCATGGAACATGGGCATGGTATGTGGGGAGAGACGAAACAAACATCGGGATGATCAGCTATCGCCAAAATATGAAGGTTATATGTCTTCGAATAGCCTTCGAATAACATTCGAAGGCTGTTATACCCATATTATGACATTCAATTACCATTCAAGCTTCGAAGGCTATTGAAACTGGTTGAATGGAAACATAGCGCAGTCGGTATTTTGAATTTGAAGGCTATAAATTTTTATTACCATGCAGTTGAATGGAGTAACATTCAAACCTGGTTTAAAGCATTCGGGCGAATATCTAAGATTAACACCGATTCAGACACCATGTGACGGCTGGATATACTTGATACGTGGACTAGAAATTTTTTATACGCATTCAATACATCATCCGGATTATATAGCAATTCATATTTGAATGTTGTGGACTTAGAATTTTTTTAGGAAGATATGCCTGCCATGTTCATGTACTGTATTTAACTAGGTGACATTTCTGTGCACAGATATTTTTTGTGATTTTTTACAGTTTTGCCAATGCCAAGCTTGGTTTTTGAAATGGGTAATTTTTTTAATTGGTTTCAGGGATAGTGTGAAATGATTTGTTCATGCATGTACATGTCTACCCTAACTCTAGATATGATTTGAGATTTAGTGTGAAATTTTGCAAGGTTTTTATTTTCACAAATTGGTGGCAGGTGAAAGCTTACATTTATTTATGTAAAACATAAAAACTCACGAAATAACTTTTTCCATTTAATGACTAGGGCTACGCAACAGCTATTGCATCATCTACTATCAAACTGCACGTTTGTTTTCCCACGGTACTTGAGGGGAGTGATGCAATTGCCGGCTCTCTAGTGCCACATAGAAACACATACCATCAATATCGGGACCAAGCACCTTTCACATAAAGCACAAAAGTCGATTCATCTTTTGTTGAAATTGAAATTTTGGTTGCACATTAACTACCAAAAAATAGAAGCTAAACAACAGCATCTTAGTATTAACAAGTAACCAAGCAAGTAAGTATCGTAGACGTAGGCTGTGTCACGCGACTCAGGGACTACCCATGTAACCCCGGCCCGGATAGTCCACATAACTGTTACTTCAGGCAGATTTTACTTTGCACATTTGGGATTTCATTTCACTGCCTCGAAGGTCCCCGGTGTTTAACAGCGTTAAAGACCGTTTAACACAGCGTGTGTGCACAGCGACTGTCGAACCAAAACGGCGTCATTTGGTGACCTGTAAATCACTTTTCAGACGCTGAGTTTCTCACCTTTTGCGTTGTTGGGTGAGTCTTGGCTTTCTTATTGCGTAAAGTGTTGCAACATGGGATTAATATGTTTTCTTCAAAAAAGAAGTTATGTTGAAATACCCACTTATGCAAGGTATCCTGGCCTCGCCTCCATCTTTATTAATGAGTCACGTATTGCCTGACCGTTTGTCCTTCAATCGATGATATGCCAGTTCGAGAGAGGGAATCGGGCGCATATGCAGCGTATAGTAGGCGTATTCTAATTTTGATGGCAGCGAAAGCAACGGAAAATTCACCTGATTAGGCCCAAATACCCCCCGACGGCTGTGTGGGAAGTACGAGGTGACGTTAGTCCCTCTCACGCAATCCCAATTGAGATATTTTTCGCAGTCTGTGAGCACGGACCTGCCCTTGGGTAAGATCCCACAGTAATACTTCCCGCACGCCATATTTTGCCGAACCGAACAGTTTGAATAATCTCGCTAATTGACAGTTATTTGTTGTCTATCGGTACAACATGGATGACTAGACAAAGTACACTGAAGATTTGAGCTCCATAAATTTGATTTTACCTTGTATTACTTAGAATCAACTTGTAAAACAACGCTATTTTAAAGGTAAGGCTAGTAGACAATGTATTGGTGGGTGTATAGCCAGTGCCAGCATTATATTTGGGCACATACCACCAAATTGAATTTTGCTTTCCACTAAAAGAATCTTTCTTCTGCAACAAAGCCCGTCCAGGACTAGAATCAACGATACCGACAGACAGCCGACAGTTAAAGACTATCGTAGTCATGGATCAGCTAGGAACTCGCGCGGGACTGCACATCCTGTCCCTTACGCCTCCCTGTCTCCTGTAAAACTTCAAAATTCAGCACTTTGAGGCTTCGCGCTGTGCTGCAAGGGGATAAGCCTAAATAATTTTGGCAATATAGATCTATATCCACATTCAATAACTTTGAATTTCAGAATTACCGTACTAAGTGTCACGGCTAGACTGCTAAAATCCGCCTACCTTTAGGTCCAGCAGAACTCGCAGCAGCGACAGTGATGGAATTCTTGAACAAGAAAAGCCAAAAATTATTTAATTATCGCCGGTTTAAAAAATACCTAATACCACCTTAACAAGAGAGTGTAAATGCATAGTGTAGGCCTATTTCGATGGCTTTTGCAACTAAAACTGAATAAATCCCAACCCTAAATTTGTGAGGTCTTCTCTAAATAGAATTATAAAAATAATTTTCAAACCTTTTTAAAATAACCGTTTAACTTTTCTTTTTTAATATGAATGTTCTGGCACCTGAAATTTCCTACGTGCTACTACAAAGAGCCTGTCTCCATACGTCACACTAGCTCATAGGCTAGCCACGTAGTGTATTAGTTGTATTTTTTTAGTTCTTGTTGAACATATGTACTTCTAATTGTTATCTATATTTTCTTGTGATATAGTTTTTTGTATAAATTATTTTACATGCCTCAACAATTTGTATCATTCCTTCCTGCAATGTACAAAAAACAAAAAATACTGAGCTGGAGTAGTAGGGTCAGAGGATCGTGTGATTTTTAAATCTGTTTCACTATTTTCAAAATCACACGTCTTCTGATCAAACGTCGTGGGACTGTTTGGAAAAGCGATTGCAATGTTGTTAAGCGAAAACCAACACTCAATAAGACGTAGACAAGAACACTCATCAGGAATCTTGGGTCAATCAATTTATATCGTTATTATTGTACATTTTCATGATTATATGCAGTCATGTCAGTGGATCATGGTGTTGAATTTGGCACACTGATCATGATGGCATGTACATTTAAGTCCTGCAACCGCGAACGTGGACATCGTATTCCCACATTTGTCTAACGAATTAGAGAATATTTCTTGAGATATATGTCAGCTTGGCAGATATCATGGTTGATTTTATCATACTCTAATCACATGTGTCCCTACGAATACATGAATATTTCTTAGGAATATCTGTCAGCTGCAGGATATCAATCATTGTTGATTGATTTATCATACTCCTTATCATACTTATTTCCATGTTTCATTCATTGTTAATTGTTGCTGCAGCAATAGTCATGTAGTACTCTCTATATCCTAGCCTAGAGGCTAGGTTAGTCGTTTTCTGCTGAGGCATAACCTTTTTGTCTTTCATTCATCTTTTAACATTTGACATTATCGTATATCAGCTAACGTAAAGGTTATGCCGCCGTACATGGACTTGGTATCAACAATAATCAAATGCAATTTTTAAATTCATCTGACAAATCGTCAAGATTTTTCAAACTTACTACCCTCAACCAGGATCTTACAATATCTAAAGATCGATTGTTTCACAAATTTTCTAAAACGGTCATTTTTTAATCTGAAAAGTGTTTCACTGAAAAGGCAATTAACTTGTCCTGAAAATGAGGGGGCATCAACTACGTTTACGCCCCAGTATCGCTGAGTTGCAGGCAAAACTTCATGCCAAATGCTCCAAAATCCTGGTGTGTGGCAGTTGTGACAGCAGACGCACATGTTACATGTCACTTGAATGTGACCTCATTGACCTCACTAATTCTTTACTGTATGGGAAGGTTGTAATTTCTCCACCACAAAATGTTCTTTGGCGCTTTACGTGCTTCGACCCTGTAAAACCTGGTGTTCCTATAGGATGTTCATGAATCAAACTTACACCCTTTGTTCTTAGAATTCTTAGATTTAAGTTTTAGAAGTTTTAGATAATTTAAGTGATTTTTCTCCATGGAACCACACAGTGAAGCATTTTTAGTGCTGTACAGGCGCCATCAGCTTGATACTGCATGAACACCACTCCCTCTATAGTTTGCTATGTGAACCTTCTTACTAAGAAAAGAATCCACACGTTGTGTTGTTGGACCACAAATGAAACGCGTGTCTACCTTTGACCCGCCAAACCACTCACTCATGACAAGTTTATGGAGTCAATAATTCTGCGTTGAAATTCATCCAATAAGTACTTTTTTTCGGCCGTTTGGATGAAAACAATGTGTGGATTCGTGTTCTGTATTGTATTGTAATGCTACAAGAGTCCCTGTTTGCGAGGTAAGTTTGAAAATCTTGACGATGTCAGAGCTTTAAACACACACATTTGCTTATAGTTGATACCAAGTCCATGTACAGCCGCATAACCTTTACGTTAGCTGATACACGATAATGTCAAAATGTTAAAAGATGCTCAATGAGGACAAAGGTTTGCCTCAGCAGACGAAATAAGGTTTTTAAGACATTAGACAATGATCAATCACACTACATCATGACTAAATTAATGGGTGATTTGTGGGAAGTGTACCGATCCTATCGGTATATCAGTATCGGTACCGATATTAGTCGGATCGGTATCGGTGATCGGAAAATCTCCCCTAATACCGATCTTTTCGATGACTGTACGCCGTGGCGTTCAAGCACAGTAAGCTATAAACATTCTGGCGTTCAAAACAGTATGTAAAACATTAAGTTCACTAGAAAACCTCTCACTATGTTCTAAAATCATTTTTCTTAGCACATGCACATGGGTGGTATTCAGAATAAGCTTTATCATGCGTGTATGCTTTTGTTCATGAAATTCTTGTCTGAATAGCGAGTACAGAAGAGGACTTCCTTACATGTATAGTGTGTATTATGATATGGAAAATTCCTTAACATGTCATTCAAAAAATGATTCGGTAGCGGGCAGATCGGTTTTATGAAAAATACGGTATCAGCGATTACGAATAAAAACGTAGATCGGGACATCACTAGTGATAATTGTTGACTCTGGATCATTATTAATCACGTAATCTTCATGCCACTGCCAGGGAGAGCTTTCACACAGGGACCACTGGGGGAAAGAAATTTTTGTATATTGTACGTGCAACCACCTCTGAATTCGGCCAGCTCAATACAACGGAAAATAAAAGTCATATGAACCTGTTGCGTCCGCCGGCCTCACCGATCGGCCAGTCAGTTGAAGGAAGTAGTCGGGTACTGTACTCATGTGGCAGAATACTGAATTCCCCTATTGACTGATCGGGCGGCAGATTCCAATTTGCAATCATTCACACTGCCCGACTATTAACTAATCAAAAATGACCACCCACGATCGGTTTGACGCTTTTGACCGGCTAGCAGGGGTCAGGACTTGGACGGTGCTTTGACGGATAAAGGGTTGCCCTGCCAGAGCCGGGCATGGCTGGGAAGTTAATATTTCAAAAATACCTGGTGTGTAAGTCACGGCATTCTCGGGGTACACAGGGGCGTGGGGCATTTTTTTGTCTAGGTGCATAAAAAAAATAAGTTAGCAACGTGTGTGATTGGTCAATTCGTCAGAGGTCAGGCATACTTTTTGCTGGAATGCAATCTGCATGCTAAGCTAGTGCAAATCTGCGATCAACATAAATTCAAGATTTTTATTTTAGGTTTCTTCAATTTTTTTTTTTCAATTCCCAAGTTTAAATCTTCGAGGTTAGGCCTATACCGTAATATTTAGTTTTTCATGGTATAGGGATATACTGAAATTGGAATATCATTCGTATTTTAAGCAAACTTCTAGCTGCTAGGCCATTTGTGGGGTTGTTGAGCTGCTCCACCTTTAGTTAACCTATAAACCCTAACGGCTCCTGTGGGGAAAGCATCCGACCAGTAAGCTGCCAACCTATTTGAGTCTCTGCTTGTTCTGACCAGCAATTGCCAGCATGCGTTAATTGTAAGTTGGGTGACGTTTACCCTCCAGTGAAGAATTTTGCGGAAAAGATGTTAATGTACAAGTCACACCGTAATGATAGCAATTTAATGGTTCTCCCAACGGGCAATGACCTCGGACCGTCCAATTAGAAGCAATTCCACCTCTCAAAGGGGTAAACGACCAACCAGCAATTAGCAACCTGGGTTTCTATTTAGGGGACTACGTCACAGTAGAAATTCAGCAGGAAGGGATTTTATAGTGGAAAACGTTCTGACCGCCGTTAGCAGCACTGAATTCACGGTGATATCGTAAAGGGCAAACATCTTAGCAGCAATGCACTTAGCAGAGGAAAATTCTTAGCATTAGGTGTTGACCTTCGTATTACATTCGAATAGCATTCAACAGCCTTCGAATCCATTCAGTTAGCATTCGAATTACCCATTCAAGTATAGCATTCGAATACCTTCAAGTATAGCATTCAGCCAATTACCATTCAGTATAGCATTCGGAATACAATTCAAGTATTATAGCATTCAAACTCATTAGCATATTTCGGCTCACAGGAAGGCATTCGAAGGGTATTGGAAGGTTTATGTAGCATTCGAAGGCTTATCACTGCATTGACCACTAATAATTATGAATCTTGAATGGTAACGTAAAACGAATTCCCAACAACATTCGAAGGCTGTGTTCTGAATGTTATTCGAAGGCTGTGTATTTAGGTAAGGGATATAGCCTCTAGGTCTTAGCTCTGTCATGTCATGGTCAACTTGAACGTGAAGGTAAACAGTCAAGATGCGATTTGAATTGTTGGCTTCGTCAAATTGGAATTATTTTTTCCTAGACTATAAATACTGGCATGCTGGCCTAAAAGAAGGCTAGACTGTAACAGGACTAGGCCTAGCGTGTGGCGTGCCCCATCATGCCTACCATGCCTGCTACCGAGCAGTAGTACGAGCGAATCCGCAGCCAGTCCCGATATCGCTGGGGTGGATGGTGGTTCCCAAGCAAGAGGAATGCATGCAGTGATTACAACTTAATTAAGGTAGGATAACTCTATATCTTGTAAGTTAGTTTGTACCTGTGTCTGTGGATTCAACACCTTAAACTCTATGCAAAACACGTGTTTACTACTATCTTTGGATGTATTTGATCCTGGGTCAGTTCTCCTTATCCTGTAGGGTGCCTATAAAAATGGACTTTAGTTTGTATGAAAATGCTGCGCTTATGATTTTCTCCCGTGATGGTGCCCTTCCTCATGCGCTCCTGCTGCTATGTTTGATTTTTTTCATCGACATGGGCTAGCCAAGACATGTAGCTAGCCATGTAGCACTGTCCTTTGCTACTTTAGTTTTACATTTTTATACATCTTTAGCGGGCCCTATTCTATTCTTAGACTAGAGACTTGCCCTTAACCAGCAGGGTATGCCAGTATAGCTTACAGTATAGACCCGAGTAGGCCACTACTAGCTAGGCCAGTAGAACATAGTTTTTGGCTATCGAGTCTGTATGCTGCCCCTATAAATGTGAGCACCAACGCTAACTAAGCCAAAGCGATATTAGTCTAGCTTCATTCGCATCAACATTTCCACAATGTGACAACTATTTAAATTACTAAGCCTGTCACTGCCCTGCCTATGCAGGACTGTTTGGCATGCACACTGCTACGCCTGGAGGATGGCACTGCCATATTCATGTCTTATTTATATAGCCCTGGTTTATAGGTCGCCCCAAACATAACAAAGTAAGGCCTAGCGGCGAAATAGGTGATAAAAAAAGCAAACAATTTAAGCCTATTTGGCCTAGTCTGGTAATATAAGCCACATGTCTAGGCATACATACTAGCTAGCTGTATAAAGATAGCCTATTCGCTGGTGTTTGGTCTCGCTGAAACTTGTTTTGGCCACACGACTAGGCTACATAAAACTGTTTTAAACTTGGAACAGAAGAATTTTTAAACCTTATTTTTCACATGTAAATTAGTCCATGAGCATCGGCCTTAGCAGTATGCCTAGGCCAAGTCGGTACACCAAAACTTGAAAACGCGCAAAAGTCATACAATGTGCACGTCATAAGGCCTATAATTCGTCCGCACATTTAATGCTGAAGCATTATACTAAAATGCCGTTATTTTTTAAATAGGCCTATGGACCAACCTAATTTTGTAGTCAACATGATAGGCTTCATTTTTATAAAAATGAATGCCTAGCTTCATGAGATTTTGCGATTAAAACTTTTTTGGTATCTATTTTAATAGCCTTTATTATTGATATGTTTGTAAAAAATAATCAATTCTGTGTAGCTTCTCTGGTCGCGTTATTATAACTCGCCCAGTAACTTCCGGCTCCTGAAGACGGTTCAAAATCAAATATTTAAAAGTGTGGCGCCAAACGAATAGTTTTTTGCCCTAAAGAGTTTTATATTTACCATGAGGACCAATTCTGACACAAACCAAAATGTTGAGTACCTTTGGTAACACTCTGAGTTCCAGGGACGCGGGTATTAACCTTGTCAAAGGGTCAGTTCGTGATCCACGGCCTCTTCCCCCGACTCACTAGAAAAAAAGTTGAGATTTTTTAGTAGGTTGTGTGCCTATATACTCTTATGTGGCAAATTCGATTATACTCTCCGACCTATTTCGCATTTGTTTTCTTGATCAGTACAAAAAATGTATAAATCTCTGAACTAAGTCTTAGCTTAAAAAGGAAATGTGTAGACAATGGAAAGTTTTACACCTATGCGAATCTAGGAAGCGGAGAGGAACTTTCTTGTTTTCTTGCCTAACTCGCCCAATTTTTCATGTCACTTGTCGTCTAGAAGTGGCAAAAAAGACTACTATGGAAATGACATTCCTCAAACCACTAAAAACATCCGTATTTTAAGGGCCACCAGATGTTTTTTTTGGTGTTTGTCAGTCCTGTATTGGGAGGGGCAGGGACTGTCCCTAAAAAAAAAAAAAGTAGCTTCAAAAGTGATTTTTACTACAATTTCTTGAGCCAATGTCGTTATTTATTATTTTTTTTTTTGCTTAAATCATTTACTCATAAACCCAATCCATGCAAGTAAACTGATATAGCAGAAGTAAAAAACAGAGAAAACTAACGTCTAGCTCAACTAACTCAATAAATAATACTAATAACTATCACTAACTAATACCTGCAAATAATTGCATCAATAATCTAAATACTGGATAGCAAATAACTGAATAAATAAATAAACTAATAACCACTGATAAACATGATCACCAAACAATTCTTAAAAAGTAAATGATCACACACACACCATATACCATGACAGACTAAATTTATATCATATAAATTGGTTAAAAACGACTACAAAGGTATGAAAATCTGAAGGATGAAGTAAAAGAAGTCAGAGACAAGATGGGAAATGTAAAGTTCAGTTATGTCTCATAACCTATACAAACCCACCCCCGACAAACCCACCTAAACTGAGGCCTTCCACAACACAAGAAATTCGTCCAGCTCGTTGATAGCGTAAAGTTCCCGCTCATTAAATGCGGCGCAACGTCTGTTCAGACGCTGAGCGAACAGTGCGACGCAGTAATTGAATTATCATGCGCCACAAGCGCTCCCCTATTCCGAAACGTATTTTTTTTTCAGTCGTCACCATAGCACCCTCGCAGGGGCCGTGCGTATATGTTGAACTACGGAAGGATTCAGTCTACCCATACGGGGTCTGGAAGCGCGAAAGAGTGACTTTTATTTACGTATTTTCCTTTTCCAAGAAATTAACAGGCCTGGGCTGGCAACCCAAAAGAATGACCCACATGTAACACCTAGAACAAAAAAAATTCATCAACCCAAAAATCTAATCAGGCGTCCGAGAACTTCTCAGCCACCTTCCTTCCACCAAGTTCATCAATTTACCCGATACATAACTCCAAAAAACTTGTTACCCAGCCTTGGCGGGAAAAATTTCATAAATTAATGCAAATTAGATCCGTAATTAGAAGATTTTACACCAAAATCTAATCATGTTTGAGAACTCATCAACCTAACTCTTTCCACCACCCCGTTACATCATCGTACCCTTACAGAACTCATTTTCTGTGCCTATTGACTTTTTCTTGACCTTTTTCCCCCTAACATCCCACCCCTGACATACCCAGGGGATGACCCTGGGGGAAATGACTTACAAGTGGGAAGGGGTATCCCCTCCTACACTATACCAAAGTTTGGCTACTATAGTACATCCAGAAAAAAGATATCCCAAATTTTCCACAGGTAACATTTTTATCACGGACCATACATACAGACATCCGGACATACGGACGTACTACGGACGGACCTACGAGGACATCCTGACGGAGGCCCATTTTTATAGTTGTCCCTCCCGAACTTCCGTCGTGCGGGGCCCACTAATAATAATAAGTTTGTTTTTAAATTTTAGGGTTTTTTGAATTTATATAATTTACGTTTTTAATCTTTTTTTCCCTTCAACTAGGTGGCGACCATGCAAGTATAAAGAATAAATAAATGTCCAAAGTAACTTTTACAATGTATCAAAATGCTTTACATTAATTCCACTGGCATAGAAATATATCAAACTGCCATACAAATGCCCTAGCGATATCATATTTGGCGACATTCAATGGACTATATTCTTAAGAGAAAATGATCCAATTTGAAGGAGGAGGCTACTACAACAATTGGGACATGGACTGTAAACAGTTCCCCAATTCTGCAATTGGGCACGGGGTAGAGAGAGCAATTAAGCAGGCAAGGTAATAAATTGCCTGCCCAAGTGCATCAACAAGTTGACCACAGTGGATTCAAACCCACAACCTCAGATCAGTTGCGATCAGGAGTCAATAGATTATGATTAGAGTGTGGGAACATTTCCATGCTTCCCATGTTGGGGGGGAGGACTCAAACCTCAACAATGAGATTGTGCATCCAGTTACCATTTAGCTTTAGTAATTCTTGAGATCTTGAGGGGATTGGGGTGTTGCCTCACTGGTACACTCCTTGCAGGGGTCGTGAAAGTAACCCTTCATAACAGACCCAGTTTTCAGTTAAAATCAGCAAGTTATACCCTTCACAGGACCTGTTTTCAATACATGATACAATAAAGAAATGCTTACCTTAAAAATAAATTAGAAAAATAAAACACTTTTGCGATACTGTAAGGAAAATGACACTTCATGGTCATTTTGTCAACATTTATTTTTGTTTCTTTTCCTATCATAATCATTAGTGATGCCCATTGTTTGGAACCTTGAGCATTTTGTATTTACTCCATGCTTCCTGTAGCTAGAGGAGCGAAGGCAAAAGATTCTGATGGGGAAAAACTTCTCCTCCCTTATAGCTATGTTATGCCACATATGACCCCCCCCCCCATGGATAGTTTTGACCACCACACATGGCTCCAGGAGGGCAGGTCTCCAGCATAACCTCAAAGGGCAGCTCCAGCTATGATTTTTTTCTTTTGGACTTGGAAATTTTTCCCTCGAAACTGAAAAAAAAAAAAAATAATTGAAAAATTTTATATAATTGTATAAGGAAGCAGTAGTGAGATTCGAACTCGACAGACCACGTATGGTGAGGGTCAGCTACCTAACCACAAGACCACGAGGATTGGTCATGTGCAAGATTGCTAATTATAATCCTAATAACATTTCGGAATAAAATGCTACTGATTAGTGGGGTAAGAAATCATATAATGAATAGCTCTGCTCTTGAATGGTTGCCACAAACCATGCTCAGGAGCATGAGTGGGGGTCAAAAGCTCAACTTGCAATCTAACTGTTGTATACAAGCAATGGGGGGGGATATGAAATCAGACCAAGTCATTTTGATATATGGCAGATATGGCCCGTGTGCACTTCTGGTTTACATCCAATAATATTGGTAACTTGACTTCATGGCATAGCTTGTGGTAGGAAACACCTGAATAACATATACATGCTGAAACATCCGGCATGGTTACGCACAGTGAGATCTGGGGGTTGACAATTGATTGGCAGGGGTTAAGACACAAAAGTGCACAAAAAGGGAAAATGCCCCATCAGTACGGGTGAGCTCACGCATGAACGAACCCTTAGAGCAGGTCTGGCAAGTTAGCGAAATAGTCTGGATTAGTCAGCCGCCCCCCCCCCCTACAAAATTCTCCAGTGCTATGGGGATTAAAAATCACGCCTAATCCAAGTAAACTTTGCAGGTGTCGGGATTTAAATGGTGAGACATACAACTGATAGGCATATGTCCAATTGTGCCTGTGGTTCAAAGCAAGCCTGTACACAAGGGGGTGCGGGGGGGGAAGGGGCCAAAATGCCAATTTTTGATGGAGCTCCAAAAATTGAGAGAAAAGTGATAAAAAGTGCACTTTTGGGTGATGAGATGGTCTAAAAGCCCAAAAAAAAGGACCAGTTAGGGGCGTAAGTCCACTTTTACCAAATCTGCATCCAGAATAAAGTAGATATTTGTGGTCAGTTATTCAAGCGGGTGGAAACCAACGTGGAGAAGTATATGCCAAGGAGGTTGAAGGAGAAAACAGAAGGCGAAGCAGACCAAGGAGTCAATGTTCGACCAAAGTAAGCTGTTACAGGAAACCTGCTAGACTGTTGCTATTGAGGAGATCATCATCTCTGGCATATCGCATCTCTGAGGTCAAGAGCTGTCAGGTAATGACAAGGAACGAAAACAAACCAAC
>JAMKCH010028557.1:0-20412 GCA_023653785.1 Ophioderma brevispina | reverse complement strand
TTATGCTCATTACGAATATTCGGCTGGTTCCGATTCCTTGCCGATTGATGGCCAAAAATCGCGGGAATTGAATAGAATTGGGTGTTGAAGAAAATACTTTCAACCGCCTTCAAAATCTTGTTGGGTAAATAGATGAATACCAACTTTCTTTCCGATTTTCTCCCGACACTAATACCTTCTCTAATACTAATTAAAAACCGAGGGTATAAGATAATTGAAGGGACAGTTTAGAACTAGATTATCCTGTAGTCAAGGCTGTGAGATGCTGACTTTGGTGACGTCTGGAACGTCTTTGGGTATATCTAGTGTGGTGGTATATTTTTGGTAAAAATCCTTGAGTTTTGCTTTCCTTAAGAGCTTTTTTTCTTCACGCAACTCGGCATGACTAGATTGTCAACGATAACGATAATAGGCAAAAGTTAAAGACTTATCTAGTCATGATCATCAGGACTATGTTGCTCCTGCCTTCCAGTTCTAGTTGTCCCTACATTTATTCTAGCCTCTGTCAGTGTGGTTGCCTTTGTTTGTCAATAACACACGGGCTGGAATACGGACGGTTGAATTTCTACTAAATTATTATCCGAAGTTATTCTGAAAGTGTGTATAATTGATGTATATAAAAGTTGTTTTCTCATTAGAATTTTAGCTATGCTGTGTATCTGTTCATTTTAATAATGGTATATTGCTATCTTTGTCTTTGGCCTAGAGGCCTCTGCATAGGCGCTATATCAAGATTGTTATTATTACTTTATCTTGCCAATCCTGCCTGCCAATCTACTGCCAGTATCTTCCATAAGTTTGAGCACCATTTAACATGGTCCCCGTGTTTAAACAGGGTTTGACATTCCCCTTGTGTTGTGACATTTATGGAGTCAATTGTGGATTTTTGAAATTTTTAAAAAAAAAAAAAAAAAAAAAAAACTATTAAATGAGACCTCCAGGTCTACTAGTAACTACTTTGATAGGGCTTGGCAAACAAACAAAATTTGTAAGACAATGATCATTAAAAAGAGTGATCATTCATAAAAAAAAATACTTTGGCGGCCATTTGTTTTCCGCTAAATATTCTCAATGAATCTGCTGATAGACTGTCAGCAGGTTGATTCTTCAACTTAGATGGTCTAAAGCATAAGAATCTGTTGAGAAAAAAACTATAGTAAACATTTCTACGTTAGACAAAAAATCAGGAAAGGGTCCGGACATATCACCTATTTAAATTTCGAATCATTAAGATGAAAAAAGACGCATTTGGCCTCACAGATCCCACCCTCTATATGGATCCATCGGAAAAATGTCAGAATTTGAAAGTTTAACCATTTTCACACGCCAAAATGATCCCTTTGACTTTTCAGGTACTGAATTGTACTTGTGATTTTTTGCCCGCATCCAACTTTGATCTATATAATATTCTCTATCACATATTTATAATTTGAATCATTAGGTATGAAAAGAAAAGACGCACGTGGCTCACCAAGAGGATCGCCCACCCTTAATTTGGAGTCAATCGGAAAATGTCCCAGAATTTTGAAAGTTAACCATTTTCACGCCAAAATGATCCCTTGCTTTTTCAGGTACCTAATTTGTTACTTGTGATTTTAAGCCCGCATCCAACTTTGATCTATATAATATTCTCTATCACATATTTAAATTTCGTGAATCATTAGGATGAAAAGAAAAGACGGCACGGGCTCCACAAGATCGCTCCCCACACTGTATTGGGAGTCAATCGGAAAATGTAGAAGATTTGAAAGTTTACCCATTTTCACGCCAAGATGATCCCTCGCTTTCAGGTTATTAAGTATTACCTGTGGATTTATAGCATGCATCTAATGTGTCTTTATAATATTCTCGACACATATTTCAATTTCGATCTTGGGATGAATAGACTAGACGCCACTTTGGCGCAAAAGATATTACCCTGGAGTCAATCGGAAAATGTCAGAATGTAAGTTTAACATTTTCACGCCAAGATGATACCACTCGCTTTTCCGGTACTAATTGTTACCGTGATATTTAGCCCGCATCCAATTTGCTCGGTATAATATTCTCTATCACATATAAATTTAGAATCATAGGATGAAAAGAAAAGACGCACTTTGGCTCACAAGATCCTCACCCTATATGGAGTCAATCGGAAAATGTCAGAATTTGAAAGTTTAACCATTTTCACGCTAAGATGATCCCTTGCTTTACGGTACTTAATTGTTATCGGTGATTTTTAGCCGCATCTTTATATTTTGCTATATCCACATATTTAATGTTCGAATCATTAGGATGAAAAGAAAAGGACGCACTTTGGCGCACAAGATCCCCGCTCTCCATATGGAGTCAATAGGAATATGTCAGGAATTAAAGTTTAACCATTTTCACGTTCAGATTGATCCCTTGCTTTTCAGGTACTAATTGTTACCTGTAATTTTACGCGGCATCCAATGTTGACTTTATAAGATTACTCTATCACATATTGAGATTGGACTCATGAGGTCGAAAAGAAAAGGACGCACTTGGTAACTAAGATCCCCACCTCTTTATGGAGTCAATCGAAAATGTCAGAATTTGAAAGTTTGCTATTTGCACGCCAAAGATGTCCCTTGCTTTTCAGGTACTTATTGTTACCTGTGATTTTTAGCCCGCATCCAATTTTGATTTTTATAATATTCTCTATCACATATTTAAATTTCGAATCACTAGGATGAAAAGAAAGTACGCTCTTTTGGCTCACAAGATCCTCACCCTCTATGGAGTCAATCGGAAAATGTCAGAATTCGAAACTTCACGCCAAAATGATCCCTTGCCTTTCAGGTACTGATTGTTACCTGTGATTTTTAGCCCGCATCCAATTTTCATCTTTATAATATTCTCTATCACATATTTAAATTTCGGAATCATTAGGTTGAAAAAAAAATGACGCACTTTGGCTCACAAGATCCCCACCCTCTATATGGAGTCAATCGGAAAATGTCAGAATTCGAAACTTCACGCCAAAATGATCCCTTGCTTTTCAGGTACTAATTGTTACCTGTGATTTTTAGCCCGCATCCAATTTTCATCTTTATAATATTCTCTATTACATATTTAAATTTCGAATCACTAGGATGAAAAGAAAAGAAAGAAATAAAAAAACCAAAAACGAACAAAACAACAAACAAACATTCAAAATTTCAGAATTTGAAAGTTTAACCATTTTCACGCCAAGATGATCCCTTGCTTTTCAGGTACTAATTGTTACCTGTGATTTTTAGCCCGCATCCAATTTTGATTTTTATAATATTCTCTATCACATATTTAAATTTCGAATCATTAGGATGAAAAGAAAAGGACGCACTTTGGCTCACAAGATCCCTACCCTCTATATGGAGTCAATCGGAAAATGTCAGAATTTGAAAGTTTAACCATTTTCACGCCAAAATGATCCCTTGCTTTTCAGGTACTAATTGTTACCTGTGATTTTTAGCCCGCATCCAATTTTCATCTTTATAATATTCTCTATCACATATTTAAATTTCGAATCATAGGATGAAAAGAAAAAGACGCACTTTGGCTCACAAGATCCCCACCCTCTATATGGAGTCAATCGGAAAATGTCAGAATTTGAAAGTTTAACCATTTTCACGCCAAGATGATCCCTTGCTTTTCAGGAACTAATTGTTACATGTGATTTTTAGCCTGCATCTAATTTTGATCTTTACAATATTCTCTATCACATATTTCAATTCGAATCATTGGGTGAAATAGAATAGACGCACTTGGCGCAAAAGGATATTCACCCTGGAGTCAATCGGAAATGTCCAAGTTGTAAGTTTAACATCTTCACGCCAAGATGATCCTTGCTTTCCGCGTTACTAATTGGTACCTGTGATTTTTAGCCCCATCCAATTTTGCTCTTTATAATATTCTCTATTCAACATATTAAATTCGAATCATTCGGATGCAAAAGAAAAAGACGCACTTTGGCTCACAAGATCCTCACCCTCTATTATGGAAGTCAATTGGAAAATGTCAGAAATTTGACAAAGTTTAACCCATGTTCCGCCTCAGATGATCCTGCGATGTCCGGACTAATTGTTATCTGTGATTTTTTTTATTTTTCTAGTTTTTTTTTTTTATTAATTCTCTATACATATTTAAATTTCTAATCATTAAGATGAAAAGAAAAAGACGCACTTTGGCTTACAAGATCCTCACCTCTATTGGAGTTCAATCGGAAAAATGTTCAAAATTTTGAAGTATTACCCATTTTCACGCCAAGATGATCCCTCACTTTCGTATACACCTGTGATTTTTAGCCCGCATACACTGTTGCTCTTTATGAATTCTTTTTATAAATATTTAAATTTCGAATCATTAGGATGAAAAGGGAAAAGGAAGACTTTTTTGGGCTCACAAGATCCAGCACTCAAAGGGAGTCAGAATATGGAATATGTCAGAATTTTGAAGTGTTAACCATTTTCAGTCAAGATGATCTCTTGCTTTTCAGGTATAATGGTGATTTTTGGTTCGGCTCCAACTTTTATCTTGGAATTATCTCTATAATATATTATATTGGTGTCATTCGGGTGTAAAGAAAAGGTCGCAACTTTGACAGCAGATTTCACCCCCCTGTGGGTCTATACGAAGCGAATCGGAACCTGTTACACATTTGAAACAGTTTGGTGCCCGAACGATCCTTAGACACGGTCAGTTAATTTTATTTGTGATTTTTAGGCCGCATCCAAGTTTAATCTTTGGAATATTCTCTTAATATATTATAATCTGGTGTCATCGGATGTAAAGAAAAGGTCGCACTTTGACTAGCCAGATCCCACCCCTTGTGGGTCTATACGAAGCGAATCGAAATGTGTAAACATTTGAAAAAATTTTGGTGCCCGGAAGATCAACTTAGAGGAGTAATTTTTATTTGTGATTTTTAGGCCCGCATCCAAATGTTAATCTTTGGAATATCTTTGGTAATGTGGTGTTGGTAAATCCATATTCAGCTGTAAAGATATACTTGGATGTGTGCAGAATTGACGTCAAAAGCTCGCGTGCAAGTGTACAAGATAAACGGAGAGACCAAAAGCATAACAACACAGGGTGCACTATATAAAGGAAATGAAGTAATGATTAGATGAGTCTGGAGCCAGGTAGCGGGAAGCATTGCCTGGATGGATGGATGGCAGGGCCACTTCCTTAAAAAAACAGATGGTGCTGCAACTGCAGCTGGTAAACTGTTCCAGAGACGTACACTCCGGATAGAAGGAGAACTTGTACGGTCTATGGGGTTTGGATATTATGTGTATTTGGAGCTGATGATCAATCTGGAGATTGCAGGTGACACACATGATGGAAGAGGGACATCAACAGCTATTGTGTATTGTATACAGCATTGAGCTTGAGGCAAGAAGTATACGGACATGGAGCGAGTCCCATCCCAGGCTAGAAATGAGTGAGTAAAATGGGTTCTCTCGGTAATCAGCAAAGACGAAAAACGTGCTGCAGCCCGATGGACTTGCCCCTCGAGACGGTTTACAACTGTTGTTGTATAGGGATTCATGCCTCAGATGAATACTCCGTGAGGGCAGTATCAGAGATTCGTAGGCTCTCGCTTTGACTTGCAAAGACGAAACGTGCTGCTGCCCGCTGGACTTGCTCGAGACGGTTTACCACTGTTGTTGTATAGGGATTCCATGCCTCAGATGCATACTCCAGTTGAGGGCGTATCGGAGATTCGTAGGCTCTCGCTTTGACTTTCTTTTGTACATGGCGTCTCAGTAGACCAAGGGTACGGTTGGCTTTCTTCCTGATTTGCTCGCAGTGGCCATTCCATCGCAGATCTTTAGCAATGGTTAATCCCAGATAGTCATGTTGATCGACGACATTTAAAGGCTGACCAAAGATGGTGTATTGGTAGTTGCTGACATTCCTCTTGCGGGGTGATTGTTTACGAACCGCACATTGGCTATGTTTAAAATTGCATAAGCCATTCTCAGACCACACGGCGAGAGTTTGTAGATCTTGCTGTAGAATATGATGATCGTCTGGGTGTTTATCTGCCTGTAGACAATACTGTTGTCAGCGAAAAGACGAATGGTTGATTGGATGTTACCATGGATATCGTTAATGTACAGCAAGAACAAAGCTGGTCCAAGGACCGACCCTTGTGGTACCCCTGATGTGACGTCTACCCATGATGAAAGCTGCCCGTTGACTACAACTGCCTGTTTTCTGTCTGCAAGGAATGAGTTGATCCATCTGGGAGTAGATCCCCGATCCATAGTATCAAGCTTGGCCGACAGTGATGGTGGGAAACCTTGTCAAGGCTTTGCTGAAATCGAGCAGAATTACATCTGTCTGACCACGGTTTTCTAGGTGTAAGGGCCCTAGTCATGCAACTGATTGAAAGTAAATGTGAACTGTGACAGGCGCTCTCTAAAACCATGTTGTGAGTCAATAAGAATATTATGCAGGCTAAGATGGTTTGCCATTCGACTTAAAAACAATGTGCTCAAGGACCTTGCAGCAGATACCGGTGAGCGAAATAGGTCTATAATTCGCTGGGTCTGACTTTGTTCCCTTCTTGTATATGCATCTCTATAAGATATTACAATCTGGTGTCATTCAGATGTAAAGAAAAGGTCGCACTTTGACTGCAACATCCCACCCCTTGTGGGCTATGGATTCACACCAGTAAATAACTTGAGAAACAGGTAAGTCCAGCCCCCACTGCAAATGAGACGTTTTTTTGGTGACCCTCGCCTAAGTATACCCTAAAAACTGTGAGAAATTGGCGATACCTGGGTTTGCAAATCATGGTTGCTATTCAATATTAAGTATAAAATCTGTAGGAATATCTAAAAAAGGTTGTCATTGATATGTTATTTTGATCCGACAACCAAATTTTAACCGTAATCCTTATAGGGGAACACCTGACTGAAAAAGTGTTCTGACCTCCAGGGTCCACGGTGCATGCTATGTCTTCACGGTCCAGTCGCTCGAAAATTTTGGAATAACTACCATAATTGCCATGTATTGATTGGGTAGGAGATTATGATGACCTTCAAGCAGAATGTTAGCTTTAAGGTCGGAGATGTTCCATTGAGGAGAATATGACGTTTTCATCTCTCCATTTTTGTACTGAAACGATGGGACCAGATTAGTGGTGGTGAACCCTATAGGAGGCAATAGGAAAAGTTGAAACATTTTCGTGCCCGAAAGACCGCTCAAAGAGGTAGTAATTCTTATTTGTGATTTTTTTAGCCCGCAATTAAATTTAATCTTTGGAATATTTTCTTATAATATATATACAATCTGGTGTCATTCGGATGTAAGAAAGGGGCCGCACTTGACTAGCCAGATCACCACCCCTTAAATATGAAGCAATCGGAAAATGTTACATTTTGGATCAATTTCGTGCCAAGAAGATCCACGTAAAGATCTTTAAGGTCTGAGATTTTCCAATTGAGGAGAATATGACGTTTTCATCTCGGCCATTTTGTAGCTGAACGAAATGGAACCAGGATTTAGTTGTTGTGAAACCCTATAGGAGGCCAATCGGAAAATGTTGAAAATTTTCGTGCCCGAAAAAAAAAACAGACCGCTCAAAGAGGTATTAAGTCTTATTTGGATTTAGCGCATTCAAATTTAATCTTTGATATTTTCATAATATATTACAATCTGGGTCATTCGGATGTAAAGAAAGGGGCGCACCTTGACTAGCGAGATAACCACCACTTAAATATTGAAGCCAATCGGAAAAAATGTTAACCATTTTGGATCAACTCGTGCCAAGAAGATCCCTTAAAGAGCTTTAAGGTTGAGATGTTCCATGAGAAAAGGACGTTTTCATCTCGGCCATTTTGTACAGAAGACGAATGGAACCAGGGATGGAGTGGTGTGAAACCCTATATAGGAGGCCCATCGGAAAATGTTGAAACCTTATCGGCCCGAAAGACCGCTTAAAGTGGTAGTAATTCTTATTTGTGATTTTTAACGGCATCCAATTTAATCATTAGAATATTCGTTATAATAGATTTACAATCGGTGTCATTAGAATTTTAAAAGAGAAAAGGTCGGCACGTTGATCTAGCCAGATTCCCATCCCTTGAATACAAAGCCAATCGGAAAATGTTAACATTGAAAATGGGATCATTGTGCCAAAGAAAGATCCCTTAAAGAGGATGTAATTCTTATTGTGATTTTTAGCCGGCATGCCAAATTTAATCTTTAGCATATTCTTTATAATATATATATGACAATCGGTGTCATTCGAGGAAGTAAAGAAAAGGTCGCACTTTGACTAGCCAGATCCCACCCATTGGGGCTATCGGAGGCCCAATCGGAAAATGTTAAAATTTGAAACATACACAAAAAAAAACTAAAACCCCAAAAATAAAATAATTCTATTGTGATTTTTAGGCGGCATCCAAAATTAATCTTAGAATATCTTTATAATATATTACAATCTGGTGTCATTAGGATGTAATGAAGGGGGCACTGTGACAAGCCAGATCACCACCCCTTAATATTGAAGCCAATCGGAAAATTTTAACATTTGGATCCTTCGGGCCGAGAAGCATCCCTGAACGAGGTAGTAATTCTTATTGTGTGATGTTTAGCCGGCATCCAAAATGTAATCTTTGGAATATTCCTTTTACAAATGTGTACAATATGTGTCTTTCGGATGTAAAGAAAAAGGTAGCACTTTGACTAGCCACGATTCCCACCCCTTGAATACGAAGCCAATAGGAAAATTTTAAATTGAAACTTGGATCAATTTTGTGCAAAGAAGATTCCGTAAGAGGAGTAATCTATTGTGATTTTTAGGCCGGCCATTCCAAATTTAATCTTTAGATAGAATATTCCTTATAATATATATATTACAATCTGGTGGTCATCGGAAGTAGTAAAGGAAAAGGTCCGCACTTGACTAGCCAGATCCCCACCCCTGTGGGTCTAGAGGAGGCCAATCGGAAAATGTTAAAATTTGAAACATTTTCGTGCCCGAACGAAGACCGCTCAAAGATTGGTGTAATCTTATTGTTTGTGATTTTTAGCCGGATCCAAATGTTATCTTTAGAATATTCTTTATAATATATTACAACTGGTGTCATTCAGATGTAAAAAAGGGCGCACTTTGACAAGCCGATCACAACCCCTTAAATATGAAGCCAAATCGGTAAATTTTAACATTTTTGGATCAATTTCGTGCCGAGAAGATCCCTTAAAAGGGTAGTAATTCTTATTTGTGATTTTTAGCCGGCATCCAAATTTAATCTTTGGAATATTCTTTACATATTTTACAATCTGGTGTCATTCGGAATGTAAGGAGAAAAGGTCGCATTTGACTAGCCAGATCCCAACCCCTTGAATACGAAGCCAATCGAAGAAAATTTTAACATTTGAAACTGGATCAATTTTGTGCCAAGAAGATTCCCTTAAAGAGTTTAATTCTTATTTGTTGATTTTATCGGCCTCCAAATTTGATCTTTGGAATATTCTCTATATATATTATAATCTGGTGTTATTCGGATGTAAAGGAGAAGGTTCGCACTTTGACTAGCCAGATTCCCACCCCTTGTGGGTGGTTGGAGGGCCAAATCGGAAAATGTTAAAATTGAAACATTTTCGTGCCCGAAAGACCGCTGAAAAAGAGGTTGGTAGATAGAAATTATCATTTTGATTTTTAGCCCGCAGTCCAATTGAATCTTTGGAATATTCTCTATAAATATATAAATCTTGTTTCATTTCGGACGTAACAGAAAGGTCGCACTTTGACTAAGCCAGATCAACACCCTTAAATATGAAGCCAATCAGGCAAAATGTTAAAATTTGAATCAATTTCGTGACAAGAGATCATTAATGAGGTAGTAATTCTTATTGTGATTTTTAGCCGGCCGTCAAATTAATCTTTAGAATATTCTTTATATATATTACAACTTGGTGTCATTGGAAAGTAAAGAAAAGGTCGAATTGAAAGCCAGACCCCCACTCCTTGTGGGTCTGTAGGAGGCCAATCGGAAATGTTAAAATTTGAACACTAGTGTGCCCGAAATACCGCTTAAAGAGGTAGTAATTCTTATTGTGATTTTTAGCGGCATCCACACTGTAATCATTGGAATATTATCTCTAATATAGTACCATTCGGGTTTCCATTCGGAAGTAAAGAAAAAGGGTCGTCGCACTTGACTAGCCAGATCACACCCCTTACATATGAAGCCAATCGGAAAATGTTACCATTTTGGATCAATTTCGTCCAAGAAGATCACTTAAGAGGTTAGTATTATTATTGTGATTTTTAGCCCGGATTCCAAATTTAATCTTGAATATTTCATTATATATTACAAACTGGTGTCATTCGGATGTCAAGAAAAGGTCGCACGTGGACTAGCCAGACCCCCACTCCTTGTGGGTCTGTAGGAGGCCAATCGGGAAAATGTTGTGATTTTGAGCATGAGAGCCCTCTGCAGCGCAAAGTTACAGTATTCTTTGGAAGTCCTGCTCGCTTGGTACTTGGGTGGTTGGTAGATCCAGTATTCCAGGCGGTGGAAAGCATGCCTTTGAATGTGTGCAGAATTGACGTCAAAGCCAGTGCGGCGTGCAAGTCAGAGATAGCGACGGAGAGACCAAACATAACAACACAGGGTGCACTGTATACAGGAACTGGAAGTATGATAAATACAGATGCTGCTGGAGCCAGGTAGGGGAAGCATTGCCCGGGATGGATGGATGGCAAGGGCCACTTCCTTGAAATCAAAACAGAATGGTGCTGCATTACTGCTCAGCAGCTGTAAAACTGTCCAAGACGTACCACTCCGTGTATAGAAGGAGAACTTGTACGGGTCTATTGTGGTTTGGATCTTATGTATTTGAGGCTGATGCATATCTGGAGATGGCGGTGACACACATGATGGGAGGGACATCAATGCCATCTAGATGGTGTATTGCATACGCATTGAGTGCTTGAGTGCAAGAAGTCTACGGACATGGAGCGAGTCTCCTCCCAGGCTGAGAGCTGAGTTGAGTGACGGTAACCATGGGTTGTCTCTCCGGTAATCCGGGCAAAGACGAAACGTGCTTGCTGGCCCGCGGTGGTTGACTTGTCGCGAGCTCTGTTTTAGACCTACGGTGTTGGTGATTTTGGGTATAGGGATTCCATGCCTCAGATTGCATACTCCGTGTGAGGGCGTGGTATGCTGAGATTGCGTAGGCTCGCTCGCTGTGGTGACTGTCTTTGTAGCAAGTGGCGCTCTCGGAGACCCAGAGGGTAACGGGTTGGCTTTCTTCGGTTTTCTTCCTGATTTGCTCGGGCAGTGGCGCATTGGGTGTGTTTGCCAGGAAATCGCGAGCGGTCTGTTAGGGGCGAAGGGGTTAGCTTGCCCCAGAGGTAGAGTCATGTGAGAGCGACGGTACATGGAAAGTCTGACCAAAGATGGTGTAGCGGGTGGGACTAGCAGTTTGCGGGCTGACATTGCGCGGGCGGGGGATGGAGAAGAACGCAAACATGTGGGGAGGGGAATTGCATAAGGCCCTGGGTCAAGCCACACGGCGAGAGTTGTTGTAGATCTTGCGTAGAAGTCAGAGTGATGATCGTCTGGGGTTGGATCTGCCTGTGAGGCACGCAAGACGGTGCGTGCGACGAAAGACGAGGGTGAGGGGGAGGTTAACATGGTATAGCGGGTAATGTACAAGTCAAGAACAAAGCTGGTCGCCAAGAACCGGACCTTGTGGTAACCGACCGGCGTAAGCCGCTGGATTGACCGTCCTACCTCATGAGGAAGATGCTGGCCCGTGGGACTACAACCTGTCCTGTTTCTGTCTGCAGGAAGGATTGAGCATCTGAGAGTAGATGTCGCTCCCACCCCTGCTAATTCCATAGTACTCAAGCCTTTGGCCGACAAGTGCTGTTGGAAACCTTGTCAAAGGCTTTGGCTGAAATCGAGCAGAATTACATCTGTGCTGACACGGTATTTCGAGGCGTGTAAGAGGCCCAGTCAGTGCACGGATGAAATGATTGTTGACTGTTGTACAGCGCTCTCTAAAAGCTCATGTTGAGGAGTCAATTTAGAATATTATGCAGGCTCAGATTTTTTGCCATTCGACGTAAACACAATGTGCTCACAGACGTGCAGCAATACCGGGTGACGAAAAGGGTCTGTCAATTCGCTGGTCTGACTTTATATTCCCTCTTTGTATATGCACGTCTATAATAGATGTACAATCCGGGTGTCATTCGATGTAAAAAAAGGTCGCACGGTGTTACATCCACATCCCCGACCGGTGTTTGCCTTGTGTGTCTATGAGTCCCACCAGGAAAATACTTAGAAAACAGGTAAGTCCAGCCCCCACTGCAAAGAGACGTTTTGTTTTTTGGTGACCCTCGCCTAAGTATATAGCCCGGAAAAAATGTGAGAAATTGCGAACTTGGGGTGCAAGTCATTGTTGCTATCAATATTAAGTATAAAATCTGTAGATATCTAAAAAGGTGGCATTGATATGTTATTTTGATCCGACACAACCATTTTAAAAACCGTATTTATAGGGAACGCCTGACTGAAAAAGTGCCTGACCTCCCGAGGGTCCATGGTGCATGCTAGTCCTCACGTTCCAGTAGCTCGAATATTTGGAATGAACTACCGATAATGTTCAGTATTGATTGGGTAGGATGATATTGAATGACCTTCAAGCAGAATGTAAGCTTTAATGTCTGAGATGTGTCCATTGAGGCGAACTATGAGTTTTCAATCTCGGCCGATTTTTGTACAGAAGAATGGGACCGAGGATTTACGTGTTAAATCAGCCCTAGTGAGGAGGCCAAGCGGAAATGTTGGCGAAACATGTTCGTGCCGAAAAGTGCCGCTCAACGAGTATTATTTCTTATTTGTATTTTGTAGCCCGCATTCAGATTTAATCTTTGGAATATTTTCTATAATATCTACAACTGATCTGGTGTCATTCGGATTAAAGAACGGGGCGCACTTTGACTAGCCAGATCACCTGGCACCCCTTAAATATGAAGCCACTCGGAAAATGTTTACATTTTGGATCAATTTCGTGCCAAACATCCCTGAAAGAGCTTTAAGGTCTTAGAATGGGTCATTGAGGAGAATATGACGGTTCATCTCGTCCATTTTGTACAGGAACGAATGGACCAGGATTTAGTGGTGGGAAACCTATAGGAGGGCCAATCGGAAAAGTTTGACACAGTATCGTGCCCGAAAACCGCCTCAAAGAGGATATAATTGCTCTGTATTTGTGATTTTTTAGCCGGCATCCAAATTGTAATCATAGAATATTCTTTATAATATCTTACAATCTGTTGTCATTCGAATAAAGAACAAGGGGGGAGGTCCACTTGGACTACGCCAGATTCCCCCTACCCTTTGCAAGGCAAGAACCAATCGGAAAATGTAACATTTGAAAGCTTGGATCATTTGTGCCAAGAGACCCTTAAGAGGTAGCTTAAATCTTAGTTGTGATTGTTAGTGAGCCGCCAGCCAAAGTTAATCTTTAGAATAAGCGTTAATACTTATAATATACTACAATCGGGTGTCATTCGGTTGTAATGAAAAGGTCGCACTTGGACTAGCCCAGACCCCACCCTTGGGGTCGATAATTAGAGTCCAATCAGAAAATGTTAAACTCTTGAAAGATAACAGTTTCGTGCCTGACTGCAAGACCGCTCAAAGAGTGATGTAATGGGGTCTTTATTGTGGTGATTTGTTTAAGCTCGGGCAGTCCAAATTTACAATCGTTAGTAATATTCTTTTAATATAGTCCACAATCTGGTGTCATGCGATGGGAGATGGAAAGGGGCGCAACTTTGGACAAGCGAGTCACCACACCCTTAACGTAGGTGAAGGCCAATCGGAAAATTTTAACATTTTGGCATCAATTTTGTGCCGAGAAGATCCCTTAAAGAGGTATAGTTATGGTTCGGATTTGTATTTGTTAAAGGCAGCGGCATAAATTTAAATCTTTGGAATAATTCTTTACAAATATGTTACAATCTGGTCATTTTTCGGAGTGTAAAGAAAAGGTCGCACGTTGACTAGCCAGCATGCCCAGCTCGCCTTGACTACGAGGCCAATCGGAAAGTGTGTTAAACCATTTGAAACTTGGTAATCAATTTTGGTGCCAAGAAGATCGCTTAAAGAAGTGTGAGTAATTCTATTGTGATGTTAGCCGGCCTCTCAAATTGTAATGCTTTGGAAATATTTCTCAGTAGCATATATTATAATGCTGGTTGTTATTCGAATGTCCGAGAAGGTCGCACTTTGCTGATCCAGATCCCCGACCCCTTGTGGGTATGTTGGAGGCCAATTTGGATTAATGGTCAAATTTGAAGACAGTTGTTCGTGTCCGAAAGACCCCGCTGAAATAGGTAGCAATTCTCATTTTTTGATTTTAGCTCCTGCATCGCAAATTATCTATGAAGAGTTCTCTATAATAGTAGTTACAATCTTGGTTTGCATATGCGGACGTAAAGAAAAGTCCGCACACTTTGTCACTGCACCAGATGCAACCTGTACATGCCACCATATGGCGTGGTCCCTTAAAGTCATGAAGCGCGCTACGTGAAAATGTTTAACATTTTTTCATGAAATGCAATTGCTGCCCAAAAGATCACTAAATAGTAGTAATGTCTTATTTGTGAGTGTGTAGTCCGGGCTGTCTACCTTATCTTTAGAATATGCTTTATATAGGATTATGTTACAATCGGGTGGATTCGGAAGTAAAGAAAAGGTCGCACTTTGACAAGCCAGTTCCCCACCCCTTGTGGGTCAATAGGAGGCCAATCGGAAAAATTTTAACATTTGTGGAAAATAAGTCCGGTGCCCGAAATACCGCTTAAAGAGGTAGTATTCTAGTGTGTGTATTTTTTAGAGAAGTGATAGCCGGCATCCCACATTTCTCTGTGTGGAATATTCTCTATATTATTTATGCTCTAGGTTTGCATCGGCGTAAAGCAAAGGTCGCACTTTTCGCTAGGCTTATGCCCGTATCACCAAGCGACGCCATTAAGGTATGAAAGCCAAAAATGGGCGGAAACTTTTAAGCATTGTTGGATCAATTTCGTGGGCCAAGAAGATCACTTAGAATAGGTAGTAATTCTTAGTTTGTGTTGTTAGTCCGAATCCAAATTTTAGATCAGTTTAGTGGAATATTTCCGTTCTATTATATATTACAAAACCTTGTGTCATTCAGATTGTGAAGAAAAGGTCGCACTTTTACTAGCAAACCCCCAGCACCTTGTGGTCTATAGGAGGCCAAAAAAACGGGAAAATTGTTAAAATTTTGAAGAATAACATGATTGTCCCGGTGTGCCCAAAAAACCGCTTAAAGAGGTAGTAATTCTTATTTTGTTAGTTTTTTTTTTTTTTTTTTTTTTTTAAGTTTTTTAATTTTTACCTTTTATGTAATTACTGGTGTCATTTGGTTGTAAAGAAAAGGTCGCACCTTGACTAGCCATCTAGATCCCCACCCCTGGAATACGAAGCCAATCGGAAATTTTAACATTAAAAATTGGATCAATTTTTGCCAAGAAGATCCCTTAAAGTGGTAGTAAGTCTTAATTTGTGATTTTAAGCGGTTACGCCTGCATCCCAATTTTAATCTTTGGAATATTCGCTATAATATATTCTAATCGGGTTTTATTCTGATGTAGAGGAGAAGGTTCGCACTTTGACTAGCCATATCCCTACCACCCTTGTGGGTCTGTTTGAGGGCCAATCGGAAAATGTTAAATTGAAACTTTTTCGTGGCCCGAAAGACCCTAAAGAGGAGAAATTCTCATTTGTTGATTTTTAGCCAGAGGCATCCAAATGTAACTTAGAATTTCGTTATAATATGTTACAATCTGGTGACATTCGGATGTAAAGAAAAGGAGTTACGCCGTTTACTAGCCAAACCCCCCCACGAGCCCCATTGTGTGTCCGATATTGAGGCCACCTTAAATGTTAAAATTTTGAAACATTTTCGAGCCCGAAATACCGCTTAAAGAGGTGGTAATTCTTATTTGTGATTTTTTATAGAAAGAGAGTTAGCCGGCATCTCCAAATTTATCTTTGGAATATGCTCGTATAATATATTACCTCTGTGTCATTCGGAATGTAAATACAAGGTACGCACTTTGACTAGACAGATCCCCACTCCCTTAATATGGAGGCCAATCGTAAAATTTTAACATTTTTTGGATCATTTCGTGCCGAGAAGATCCCTTAAAGAGGTAGTAATCCTTATTTGTGATTTCATCGTAGAGCCGGATCCCCACATTTAATCTCTGGATATTATATTTATAATAATATTAAAAAAACCAAAAAAGAAAAATTAAATATAATAAAGAAAAAGGTCCACTTTGACTATCCAGAGCCCCACCCCTGAAATAACGTCAGCCCAAAATTCCGAAAATGTTAACATTTGAACTGGGTCATTTGTGTTCCACGAAGATCCCGTAAAGAGAGATAGAAAGTAGGGCGGGAAAAGGAGCGACAGTATGTCATTCTGTCTTTGTAATTTTTTAGCGCTTTAGAGCCCGCATCCAAATTATACTCTTTGGAATATGCTCTTTAAATATATTACAACCTGGTTGTCATCAGATGTGAAGAAAAGGTCGCACTTTTGACGAGCCAACAACCCCACCCTTGTGGGTCTATATGAGGCCCCAATCGAGAAAATGTTAAAATATTTGAACATTGTTCGTGGCCCGACAGACCACTAAAAATGAGGTAGAAAGGTCTTAGTTGTGATTTTTAGCCAGCATTCAAATTTAAATCTTGCTGAGAATATTCTCTATATATATTACCACTGTGTCATTTCGGATGTGAATAAAAGGTTTCACTTTGGACTATAGCCAACCCCTCCCCCATCTTGTGGGTCTATAGAGAGGGGCCAATCGAAAATGAACTGGGATCAATTTGTTGCCAATAAGATCCCTTGAAGAGGTACACATTTTAGTATTTATTTGTGAGTTTTAGCCCGCATCCAAAGTCAACTCTGGTGGAATATTCTGATAATATATTAACAATCTGGTGTCATATCGTATGTACTAAAAGTCGCACTTTGACTAGCCAGATCCCCACCCCGTTGTGGACGTGTCTATGGAGGGCCAAATCTAAATGTTTCAAAATTTGGAACCTTTACGTGTCCTCCGAGGACCGCGTTAAAGAGGAAGATACTTTTAGTTGTATTTTTAAGAGGAGAGATAGCCCGCATTTCATATTTATCTTAAGTTTTGGAATATTCCTCTAGAATATGTTAACAATCTGTGTCATTCGTATGATAAAGAAAGGGCGCACTTTGACAATCAGATCACCACCACCCCAACCCCAACCCCCCACCTTAAATATTAAGTCCCATCGTAACTGTTAAGCATTTGGATCAATTTCATTGGCCAAAAATCCCTTAAAGAGGTAGAATTCTTTATTTGTGATTTGTAGCCCGCAATCCAAGTTAATCTTTGGAATATCTCTATAATGATATACAACCTGGGTCATATCCAGATTAAGAAGGTCGCACTTTGACTAGCCAAACCCAAACTCTTTGTGGGTCTATAGGAGGGGCCAAATCGGGAAATGTCAAAATTTGAAACAGTGTTCGTAGCCCGCATACCGCTTAAAATGATTTATTAATTCTTATTTTGATTTTTAGTAGCCGGCACCAAATTTAATCTTTGGAATATTCTCTATAACACAGTGGCGTAACAGGCGGGGGGGGGCAGGGGGATCATGGTTTGCTCCCCCCCCACGACTTTGGCCGGGTAAAAAACTTGCAAAAATTCTGCTAAATCAGGCGATCCAGTTTTAGCCCTCTAAGACCGGAAAAATTGGTCCGTTTGATGACCCCCCTAATAGGGAAAATTTCCCAAACTGGGAAATTTGCCCCTCGAGCGTGCATGCCTGTTACGCCCACTGCTTAACATATTACAATCTGGTTTCATCAACACTTCGAACGTACAAAAACTCCGCACACTGTGACTAGCCAGATCCCCACGCCATTGTGGGTCTAAGTAGGCCCAATCGGAAAATGTATCAAATTTGAAACCTTTTTCGGTGCCCAGAAATAAACGCGCTTAACAGAAGTATTGAATTCTTATTTTGTGATTTTTGCCGGCATCCAAGTTTAATCTTTGGAATATTCTCTAATAACCTATTACCATCTGGTTTATCGGACTAAAGACAAGTCGCACTTTGAACTCGCTCAGATCCCCCCCCCACCCCTTGTGGGTCTATAGGCAGGCCAATCGGAAATGTTAAAATTTGAAACATTTCGTGCCCGAATACCGCTTAAAGAGTATAATTCTTATTTGTGATTTTTATAGGCAGCCGGCATCCAAATTGAATCGTTGGCATATTCCTCTATAATATTTACAATCGGGTTGTCATTCGGATGTAAAGACAGGTCGCACTTTGACTAGCCATATCCCCACCCCCTTTTACAGACAAGCCAATCGGAAAATGTTAACATTTTTTGAAACTTGGATCAATTTTGTGCCAAGAAGACCCTTACAGAGGTAGAAATTCTCATTTGTATTTTTAAGTCCGCGCAATCCAATTTAATCTTTGTAATATTCTCCTAATAATATTACAATCTGTTGGTCATTCGATGTACAGAAAAGTCGCACTTTGCCAGCCAGATCCCCACCACCTTGGGTGTGTTATAGGAGCCAATCGAAAATGTTTCAAATTTGAACATTTCGTGCCGCGAATACCGCTTACAGATTAGTAATTTCGTGATTTGTGATTTTTAGCCGGCATATCCCAAATTTTAATCTTTGGAATATTCTCTATAATATCTTACAATCTGGTGTCATTCGGATGTAAAAGAAAGGTCGCACTCTTTGATAGCCCAATTACGTAAATTAATATTCCATTCCAGCTCTAATGGACTAGCAATCAACACCACCCTTGAAAAAAATACGAGCTAATACGAAGCCAATCGGAAAATGGTAACATTTGAAAACTGGTATTAATTTATGGCCAAGAAGATCCTGGAAGCTGGTAGGAAATTCTCATTTTGTGATTTTTAAGCCCGCATCCAGATTTAATCTTTGGAATATTATCTATATACCGGAAATATGAAGCCACTCGGAAACTGTTATCATTTTGGATCAATTTCGTGCCGAGAAGTCAGTATTCTTATTTTTGATTTTTAGCCGGCATCCAAATTTAATCTTTGCAATATTCTCGATAAGATATTACAATCTGGTGTCATTCGAATGTAAAGACAAGGTCGCACTCTTTTGACTAGCCAGATCCCCACCCCTTGAATATTACTAAGCCAATCGGAAAATTTTAACATTTGCACTTGGATCAATTTTGGGCCAAGAAGATCCCTTAAATATGTATAATGTCTTATTTTTGTGATTTTTAGCCCGCATCCATATGTAATATTTGGAATATTTCGCTATAATATATTAATAATTGGTGTTATTCGGATGTAAAGAAAAGGTCTCACTTTGACTAGCCCGATCCCTACCCCTTGTGGGTCTGTTTTGGATGCCAATCGGAAAATGTTAAAATTTTTGAAACATTGTCGTGCCAGATACCCGCTTAAAGAGGTTTAGAAGTCCATTTTGTTGGATTTTTGTCCTGCTCCAAATTAATCTTGGAATATTCTCTATAATATATTCCAATCTGTGTCAATTCGGACGTAAAGAAAAGGTCGCACTTTGACTAGCCAGTCACCACCACTTAATACGAACCAATCGAAAACGTTTAAAATTTGAAACATTTTCGTGGCCGAAGACCGGCTTAAAGAGTAGAATCTCATTTGTGATTTTTAGAATAGCCGGCATCCAATTTTAATCTTTAGAATATTCTTTAAATATAATTACAATCTGGTGAATTTCTATGTAGAAAAAAGGTCGCACTTTGACTAGCCAAACCCCCACCCCTTGTGGGTCTATAGGAGGCCAATCGGAAAATGTTAAAATTTGAAACATTTTCGAGCCCGAAATACCGCTGAAGAGGTAGTAATTCTATTTGGTGATTTTAAGAGCCGGCATCCCAATTTAAAAGTCTTTGGAATATTCTCTATATATATTACAATCTTGTGTCCTTCGGATGTAAAGAAAAGGTCCACTTTTACTAGACAGATCCCCACCCCCTTAAATAGAAAGCCAATCGGAAAATGGTTTAACATTTTGGATCAAGTCGTGCCGAGAAGATCCCTTAAAGAGGTAGTAATTCTTATTTGTGCTTTTCATCAGCCGGCATCCAAATTTAATTCTGGAATATTTATTTATAATATATTACAATCTGGTGTCATTCAGATTAAGATAAGGTCGCACTTTGACTAGCCGATCCCCACCCCTTGAATAGAAGCCCCTCGTAAAATGTTAACATTTGAAACTGGATCAATTTTGTGCCACGAAGATCCCCTTAAATGAGTTAGTAATTCTTATTTGTAATTTTTAGCCCGCATCCCGCATCCAAA
>JAMKCH010028556.1:0-17136 GCA_023653785.1 Ophioderma brevispina | reverse complement strand
CGGGCCTGATAGATATGGTATAAAAATGTGCCTTGTGCGTATTTGTATTTCAGGTACTAGTTCTAGGGTCGGTAGTTCCTGTTTTTCAAATTGGGCACTATTTTTCATATTACTTGCCCAAAAAAAGCAACATCCACGTGCATCAATTTGGGCAACACCATAGTTGGTTCAAAGTTAGACATACTCAAGGATTTTCAACAAAAAAATAAAAAATAAAAAAATACCAATCCTATTTGGATACGCTCTTACGATTTCCATTTCATTTCTTACCTGTTGCTGATATTGATGTAGAGTACTGGGAACCAAAAATCAATAATTATCGCCGAAAGTGAACCATCGAGAAAATCGACATTTTGTCTAACATGTTGTCCCGTTTGCTACAAAAGATAGACCTTATTCCCAAAAAAACAAGCATTTCCTCTCTTATTCTTCACACTGCTTCTGCACCAGGATCAGATTACTTCAGCTGGGTTCTTATTGATCAAAATAACAATTTATGAGGCTAAAATTGAGAAATTAAAACACATTTGTTGCGAAATCAACTCACGTGGACAGCAGTAAAATGGTACAAGTTACCATGGGAATGCATCATCGAATCGATGCATCCAGGCGTTTCTGATGCCAGGGCTACAAGCGGCCCTATTATTCCTATATTTCCTATATTGTTTACCCTCTCCCTATAAATCCCTAGAAACTTCCAAATCCAGATAGTTTCCCTATATTTTTCTCCACAGAAAGTAAAGATTGATGTTTGCCTGGTTTTTCACAAGAATTGATCAAAAAGTATTTGCCTTTCAGAGTCTAAATGTTAATTACAAGGAGTTTTAAAAACACGCACTACAAAATTGGGTAATCTCCAATCTGAAATTAGCATGGTTGTACATGTATAAAGAATAGCTGTCAAGTCCTTTGTCAATTTAGGACTTTCTGAATTTTGATGATATTTGTTTGAGGCATATATCTTTGTTTAGGGTAAATATGTCAGAACTCATAGACCCTGCTTTAATATCTTTACAAATAGATGCTATACAGAAGGCAGAGTTGGTAAACCTTTTTGTGACTTACACAACCATGTGTAAATTTGTTATCCATGGGAGGGGGGATACTCAGATTTGGTTTGGTTGAGGGTGGCAGTGGAATTGAAAATCCTTACCAATCATAAGGGTCATATGGAAAAAAAAAAATCCCATTTCTAAGGAATTTTTGCTTACAATATACATTTTTTCAAGATTTTTTCTTTGGGGGGGCCTAAGCACACGCCCCAGAAGATCCTGGCAGGGGAGAAGGGGGGGGATGTCTCTCCCCTCTTTCAGCACTTCCCTAATCCGCACCCCCCTGCCCTCCACGGCAGTTTTGAGGGAAATGACAACTCTTCGCCAAAGGACCCAGATGGAACAAACACAAATTTGGTTATATGAGATGAATCTGAAGTCAAACAGCAAATGTCAAGGTTCACATCTGTGAAATTGTATGGTCCTATGATATTGATATATAAAATATCTGTCAAGCTCTTGTTCACTCTTATACACATTGACTGATTAAATTCATACTTTGTGAAAAGAATTACTGGAGGGCTGAAAAATCACCAGTTGTGTAAAAAGGTGATATCTAAAGACCCCTATGTGACCTTTGAACTAATGTGGTTAAAACTATTAAATGTCATTTCTGGTGCAAGGTAGGTGTTATGACATCACACTTGCTAAAAAAACCAGCCCAAAAACTAATTCAGGTTGAACACAGATTGACCTCTAATGAGCCGATCAGGCGGAGGCGGCCAAGCTTCATTCATCGCGCAAAAACTGCCGCACGATCTGGCGGCCTGAACGTGACCGGAATTTGAATCAGACTGTGCGCGTTTATAAATAGATCAGTGAGTGGCGAGGGGGAATTCCAGTACGGAGCCGACCGTTTAAATTGAGTTGAAATCCTTACCCATTCATAGGGTCATATTGGTAAAAAAAAAAAATACCCATTTATAAGGAAATTTTGCTTACAATATACTTTTTTTTCAAGATTTTTTTTTGGGGCGGGGGCTCCAGGCAAAGCCCCAGAATGATCCTGGCCGTTTCAACGATTTTTGAGGCAGTTTTGGGGAAATGAAACGCAACTCTTGCACCAAAGGAACAGATTGGCTAACACAACATTTGCTATGAGATGCAGATCTGCAAGCAAAAGCAATGTCAAGGTAACTCTGTGAAATTTGTATTTGTGTGCCTGATGTGCTATATAAAATATCGTCAACTCTTGTTCACTCTTATACCATGACTGCTTAACTTCTATAATGGCTCCCTACATTATTATCATTCAGCTTCCCCTTTTTGCCCCCCTCTCGCGCTATCTAGCTACATTCCCTCACTAACACCTTACTTCCCCCCAATTTCATACTTTCCACCCCCGAAGCTTTACCTCTTCTGACTTTCCCTTTTTTAGTCCCTATCTTTTATCTATCCCCCTGTGTTACTTTATCCACGGTCCATCTTCACCTCTCTATACCATCCCATCCCCACCACCCCCCTCGCGCTATTTCCTTTCATCGCGTCTCCTCTCTTCCGTCCTTTCACTATCGCTTTCTCCCTTCCTCTCGGGTTTTTATTTCCCCCCCAATACCTCACCCTCATCCCCCCTTGAAAAGAAGTACTGGCCTAAAATCACAAGTTGTGTACACAGTTCGCTATCTAAAGACCCCTATTGACCTTTGAAACGAGGTGGTTAAAACTATTAAAGTCATTTGGGGTGAAGTTAGGTGTAGGACCCTCACACTTGCTAAAAAACCCAGCCCAAAACTCATTCAGGTTGGACACAGATTGAACCTCTAATGAGCTGATAGGCGGTGGGCGGCCAAGCGTCATTCATAGCGCAAAAAAAAACTGCCCAAGGAGTCATTGGACGAGCCTGAACAGTGACCGGAATGTGAATCACTGTGCGCGTTTATAAATAGATCAGTGAGTGCGAGTGGGAATTCCAGTACGGAGCCGCGACAGTGTAAATTGCCTGAGTAGATGGTGGTGCTAATTGTGCTGCCAAAACTAATCATCAACTTTGAAAGACCGCACATGAGAGGAATGCTACATGCAGGTCAACGAATCATTCAACGGTGGTGCATGGCCGTACCCTGGGGCTACCTGGTACCGGGCCTGGTACATGTCCGCAGCTATAAATAACGGTGACCTTGCGATTGAAGATGAGGTCAAGCGAGCCTCGTTCAAAATGGATCCGTTTGTACCGTTATTCATACCAAAAAAATACTTAGACTGGAGTTGAGTCTTCAACTCCAACGGATCTTGAGTGGAAAAATATTGATATCAACATATTTTACTTTAGAATATTTGTCAAGTTTAGGATTACGGCTAAAACCTGTGGGAAAGGCAAAAACGACGCTATCTTGGCCGGCCCCCCCTGGAGCCTGATGTGAACGCTTTGACCCTATTTTATGTCAAAGCAATTTCCTTAGCAAATGAGGTATTAATTATTATGTTCAATCATGCTCAAACAAACCACTGGCTCAAGATATACAGTTGTGTATGACTTGAATGACCCTACATTACCATTGATACCTTTTTCTTAAAATCTATAATTGCCACCAAATTTGCCGCAAAAGAACAACTGGCTAATTACTTGTGGGTACACCGATTGGACCTTTAATGACCCATGTGACTTTGACCATTGTTTTGAGAAGAAGAAAACTGTCAAATGCACCTTATTGGAAGATACATTGTGTTGTTGTACAATGGATTCAAGTGCTGATATTGACATAGTGGTTACATTAAAAGTGTGATAAGGTAGAGGACACTAGCAGATGCTATTACCAATTCAAATACACAAAACTATTTGTTGGGACAGAAGATAGCAGGCAAGGCACAGTTAAATTTCACTGTAAAGTGTGAGGTTACACTGAATCTCAAAATGAATAATTTTTAAACTTCAGTAAGAAAAGAAAACTTATTGCAATTTTTTTCCACAAAACACCTCCTCTTTGACCTATGGTGTATTGGGTCCAACCTCAAAATAAGGTCAAAATTTCAATGACATGACTTATATAGAATCATACTTGAAATAATTACCACTCTGCAGAAAACCCGTGATTCCCTCAAAACAAATTCAAATGGGATTACCCACAACAGTACCCAAACAGGGCATATTATTACATTAATATAGTCAATACAGCCAAAGATGGTGCAAATGTTGGCACATATATTTCTAATGAAAGTAAAAATTGCTGCTTCTGATATACAACAGAAAGGCGCCCACAGTCCAAGTAAAAATACATACAAATTCCTATATTTCCCTATAATTTTCTTGTTTATCCCTATATATCCCTATATTCTGGTTTTTTTGGCCTATATTTAGCCCTATATTTTTGAAAGGGTGCACTTGTAGCCCCTTGTGATGCGCGCCTTCAAACTTTTGCGCGTGGGCCCGCCACAGCACACTGTACGCGTATTGTGGAATACGCGAAATTCCTCCCCTTCTGCAGTTGAGCCATTTGTTGACTTTTTTGTTGGTCAAAAATACACAACATAGTAAATAAAGTAAAATGAACAAAAATATGGATGGAAAAAATGAATATATAGATTCGGTTAAAATATATGGAAAGAAAACATGGTTTCTTGCTATAAAATCATGAAAAAAAAACTAAAAACTGGATTTGGAACTTGGTTCCTGCCTTAACACCCACCTAAAAATGCTCATATACAAAAGAGAGACAAAAAAGGTCAAGCCCTGCAGTTGACCTTGTTTCTCTTTGTCTCGACCACCCCCCCCCCGCCTGGAGGGCGGCACCTTTGTAGCCACTTACGAATCATGTTTCACGGGTTCCTCTCAGGCTGTCTTAGGGCTGGTATCGACAAGGCTGTCGACAAGGTTGGCGACACTGCACTTCTCCTGGCATGGGGGGACAACATGGAAATTTGTCAACAACAAATATTCATGGAGAGCTTATCACTTTTGTTGTAATCCAGCCTATTCTAGCAATCAAACTAATTGTAATTCCAACTGCCTATTGATCTTTATGGAATATTGAATTTAACCATACTTTTTACTTTCACCCCCCCGTAACATGTTTCAATAAGGAATCCAGCAATCTGGTGAAAATATTTTTGTTATATATATATATCATTAATAAATAGCCAATGACCCCCAGAAGTTGGCCCACTTTTGCCTAGAAAGGTTTCAATAATTTAACCACCTCCCAATGGGCCAGGCTAGCAAAGTGTGTGAAATGAAGATTCAAAGTGAGGTTAATTTATTTTCCATACAGTGCTCAATCTAAACTTTGTGTTCTATAAGTAAAATAAAAACAAAATTGAGAATTGGGCCATTCAAAAGATTGATTGTCGACAATTGTCGCCATCAGGTTTGATGATTTACCAACAGTCGACAAAGAAAACACAAACCGATTACCAGCTTTTAGCTGTCGACAGATTTACTCAAACCTTGATTGTTTACAAATGTCGCTAGCTCCCGCACAGACCATTCTTTTTTCCAAAATTTGTTCTTGATAGTGTCTAACCAATCACCCTAATATCTGTTTACACTATTTACAGTGTCAAAATCGGGTTCATTCCGATTCCGATTTTTTCAGTGTACTTTGTTTTTTTGCGTTATCATCGCCGTTTCGACATCCCAAAAGCTGCCACAAAGTAGCAGATTGATTTAGGGAAACCACTAACGGCAAAATAGTAAGTTAGGAACACAATACACACTCTTGTGTTCATAAAATAAAAATTGATTGTTTCAGTTTCGATTTTTTTCACTGTTTGGCCATCAGTTTGGCACCATTTTTTAAATTCAATTTGGACCTCTTGTGATATTAATTTAATCCTATAGAAAATTGGTAAAAAATGAGAATTTTGCCGATACCGACAGATCCCGATAAGGCATAACGCCCCGATTTCAAAATACTGATCAATCGGTTTATTTTCTAGTTCCTGCAAACAACTCCATTTTCAGATGAAGAACCAGAACCAAAGTTTTTATGTTTTACTTATTGTTTCATTCGTTGTCATCGTCATCTTTGTCAACTTATGTCATAAAGCTCATTTGTAAGATTTTATTCATTTATTTAGTCAATAGTAGCCTGCAGTTATGCTGTGCTGATAAAGGATACCATATACTACTTGAGAAACCCATGGATGTGAGTGGGCTTTAAACAATTATTAAGCCTTGTTAATTTTTAGTCAAGGACTGGGTTTAAACCAAGGTTAATCCTTATGGATGGACTTTTTTTCTTTCAATATACTCCGTCTCTGAAAGTGTGATGTAAGTGGTGAGAAAATTGGAAAAATTAGTACATTTTTATCCCCCTGGCCTAAAAGGGCATGGGGATTTTGCAACAGCAATTTTTATCCCCCTGGCCTAAAAGGGCATAGGGATTTTGCAACAGCAATTTTTATCCCCCTGGCCTAAAAGGGCATGGGGATTTTGCAACAGCAATTTTTATCCCCCTGGCCTAAAAGGGCATAGGGATTTTGCAACAGCAATTTTTATCCCCCTGGCCTAAAAGGGCATAGGGGATTTTGCGACAGCATTCCTTCTGTGTGTCTGTGTATTCCATTTTGATTAGGTTGAATGTGTGCGTGTGTGTGTGTGTGTATGCGCGTGCACAGTGAGTTGTTGTAAGTTGCATGGTGGGTTATTGTAAGTTGCACAGTGGGTGGTTGTAAGTTGCACGGTGGGTTGTAAGTTGCTCCGTGGGTTGTTGTAAGTTGCACGGTAGGTTGTTGTAAGTTGCACAGTGGGTGGTAAGTTGCACAGTGTGCTATTGTAAGTTGCACAGTGGGTTGTTGTAAGTTGCACACTGGGTTGTAAGTTGCACAGTGGGTTGTAGTAAGTTGCACAGTGGGTTGTAGTAAGTTGCACAGTGGGTTGTAGTAAGTTGCACAGTGGGTTGTAGTAAGTTGCACAGTGGGTTGTTGTAAGTTGCACAGTGGGTTGTAAGTTGCACAGGGGGTTGTAAGTTGCACAGTGGGTTGTAAGTTGCACAGTGGGTTGTAGTAAGTTGCACAGTGGGTGGTAAGTTGCACGGTGGGTTGTAAGTTGCGAAGTGGGTTGTTGTAAGTGCACAGTGTGTTATTGTAAGTTGCTCAGTGGGTTGTTGTAAGTTGCACAGTGGGTTGTAAGTTGCACAGGGGGTTGTAAGTTGCACAGTGGGTTGTAAGTTGCACAGTGGGTTGTTGTAAGTTGCACAGTGGGTGGTAATTTGCACGGTGGGTTGTTGTAAGTTGCGAAGTGGGTTGTTGTAAGTTGCGAAGTGGGTTGTTGTAAGTTGCACAGTGTGTTATTGTAAGTTGCACAGTGGGTTGTTGTAAGTTGCACATTGGGTTGTTGTAAGTTGCCACAGTGGGTTGTAAGTAGCACGGTGGGTTGTTTTAAGTTGCACAGTGGGTTGTTGTAGTAAGTTGCACAGTGGGTTGTTGTAAGATGCTCGATGTGTTTTTGTAAGACGTTCTCTTGGGTTTATCTTTAAGGTAACGCTGAGGGTTGCAAGACCATTGTAGCAGCAGTAAAACGTAACAATGTCTACCTGGGACTTGCCATGTTTTACATTACTTTCCTCCAGCAACTACAATCAAACGGCTCATTGACGAGGGCCTATTGAAAAAGTTATCAATAATTCACAGCATCTAGAACCTGTAAGTATATGAACCCAATAGTAATAGATTAACAGTAATACACCAAGTAATATTAACGGTGTTTGTTCCGATTTATTCTATTGTGTTCTCTACTTGATATAGAGAGCCTTGCACTTGCACATATGCCCATCAAGTACCATGGGAAACAAACTTGTGGGTTGTTTAATGGTGGAAGGCATCATGCATAATTGCCAAACCGATTAATACTGTCTTAATCTTGAATAGGTTAACAATTAAGGTCCATTTCGTGATTTCAGCACCTTCTGTTTTATTCTTGATCACTAGATATCCTTGAGAAAAGCTTATTCTCAAAATTTGAGCTGATCCCGATCTTGCGGTTTTGTGTTATGAGCAATTGCTCGGTTCCCAAGGTCCCTAGGCTACTGTGCTGTAATTTCTGTCCGTTTACGGACAGAAAATACAAAATTGCGAATTTCTTACAGATGCGACTGAATTTTTGCACGTAGATTGGGCACACGAGGATTACTAACGGTTCAGATGATATAAAAATCTCAACCATTTTTTAGCTAAGTCGGGGGGGGGGGGGGCAGAGGCTGTGGATCACGAATGCCCCTTTAAAATGTGTGGTTTGTTTGAGTTTGTCTTATTCTTGGAATGAAACGGATTTGAGGGCTCAAATTTCAGGACGAAAATGAGAAAAATACGGCCTTTCGTCTGATATCAAAATCGATACTACTTCCGGGTAAATCGGGGGGGGGGGGTCCCAAAGACAATTGGAACACACACCTTTAAACCAATATTGGTGCTGATTGTTATTTAACGGTTACATTATGTTCCACTTTTCTTGAATGTTGTGTTGAACAATTTTGACAAATTTAGCATAATAGCATGCTTGATTGGAATTTCTGACAAGTGGCAGCTATTGAACTTATGACCTTCTTGCACTCAATGGATGAAATGCACTGGATGCATGGAATGGTGATTAGAGTAGTATTGTTCTCTCAACAAGGCTCAGGGAACTACCAAACTTTGTTAGTTGGGTTGTGGTTATTCTTCCAAATATATTACAATGTTGGCATGTTATCATGAATGTTATTTTGTAAAGGCTAAGCCAAAATTCCTTAAGGCATAGCTAGTCCGATAATCATGCCACTTACCAGGGGTGGGGCCAAGGCAAGGCTCGGCAAATATGCCACTGATTGCCAAACAAAATTGAGCCACTCAGCATCGGCAAGTGTTGTCAAGATATACTGGCACCCAATCATGGGGCCAGTGATGGTATGTAGCGGACACACACATGATTAATAAGGAATGGTGGCTTCTACTTTACTTTGATAGCCAAAATGGGTGTTTATCATGAATACTACCACCTAGACACAGCCGCTATTGGCTCATTATAGGCACACACCATGAGATGGTTCACTGAGTAACCAATCAGAATTGGGCTTTCAATATCTCTGTGTAAACAACACCACTATTTTTACAGTTCCTCTGATTTGCTCAATTACCAATATTAATTTCCAATTAACCAATTAAAATTGAGCTTATATACCAATATCTAGCAGAAAGTGCTCGGGGTTTAACATTTTGAATGTCTGTAACTGTTGTTCTTTGCCATATTTCTTTGAATAAAAAAAGTAACTACGGTTAGCAGTCTCCAAGGGAGTATAAAACTTTACATCCATGTTTAACCAGATCAGAATGGCCCATCCATGAGTACTCAGAGTGTTGAAAGAAAAGGTCCACTCATGAAAGACCCCTGCAGTAACTGGAAGCTGGGTTTAAAGTGAGACTCTCTTTCGGGTCGTATGCAGGATTGATTTTTGGGGGGGGGCGGGTGCGGGACTTAGAAAAAAGTGGACCTTTTTTTGAAAAAGTGAACTTTTTTGCTAAAGTGACCTAAAACCCCCAAAATGGTCCTTTTTGGACGTTTTGAACCCAGAACGGGACTTTTCTGTAAAAAAATTCTCTCAATTTTTGACCCTTTTATCAAAAAAAAATAGCAAAAGGTGGACCTTTTTCCCCTTTTGTGGAATTTGGGGGGGGGGGTTGGGGGGTGGTGCGGGGTTAGGTGCAGTCCGCACCCCCCCCAAATTCCCAAAAGGGCAAAAGGTCCACCTTTTGCTATTTTTTTTATAAAGGTTTTTTTGTAAAAAAAATTTAGAGAATTTTACCACCCCCCCCCCCCCCCCCCCCCCCCGCACGTAGGGCCTGCTCTCTTTGATAATACCAACGTAAGACCCCACCCAGGGATGCAAATTCAACGAGAATCACAGATTCAATTCTCGCCGGATCTGGTAGCTCCAGTATGAGAATCAATTTTCTCCATTGAACATGTATTAAGTGTTGTCATTCAAATAATTTGATTCTCGCAAACTCTGACGAATTTTCATCCCTGCCACCTATCCATATTTGAACCTAGGTTGGCTATTGGCATTTTGCTCATTCATTTGTCCGAGGCAACTGGCACAAAACGGAAGATTCCACTTTTGCACTGCTGGCCAAGTGTATTCATGATATTGATCTCATAAAATGGTGGATGGGTAAATACAAGTAAGTAGTAGTAGTAAAACCAAAACTTTAAATCCGGTTTTGTCCACACTAACGTGGGTGGTGCGATTCACCTCACATTCACATCAATACTGCTGTGTGAGGATTTATTGGAGCAAATAAAAGGATAATTGACCGGATGCCCTTCTTAACGTCAATGTGCTGGATGGCCGCCTAAGCTCTCCAGAGCCGACGCCCTTGTAGGTAGATCTTCTTTTTAGTTCCTTAGAAAACCGATGGGGTGATGGTATTTGACACAAAAATGACAATGAAAAAATGGATTCAAATATGGTCATGTAATTTTTACTCTATTGGTCCCAATAAATGCACCGCTGCAGTTGCACTGCATGGGCATTTATAAAAAAGGTAATGTGTTTCATGTAAAAATCACCAATATTTGCTTTAGCAATCCTTATCCATTGTCATCTGGGGCTGCTGAAGTGTGCCACTAAGTGACAATATGTTTGTTAGTAGTCATCGTACTGCTGCGTTATAAAAAAATCGGAAGGGGGGTAGGACATGCCAACCTAACAGCAAATTCAAAACAGCGTCAACTTCGGTGTAACCCAAGTGCTAGTCTTTTTCAAAGACTTAACAGTAGGACCTCTTACGTATATCAAATGCTTACACACAGACTTGACTAAAGGCTAGGTCTGGTCACAAATATTTAAATCTAAATGACCGTTATTTGGAAATTACACTATTTTGCAGTGAGGTTAATCCACTAACCGCGACGGATTTTGAAATCAATAATTTATTCCAAAATTACCATGATATTACTAAGATGTATTGAACTAAGGGTATAGAGGAGATTACCGTTTAGAAATCCCCAATGCCCAAATCGAGCAGGTTGTGTCATACCACCCCTGTAAAAATTGGCAGATATGATCTGCAACTGTAAGCACAGTGGTATACATAAACAATGCAATCATTAGCTGAAGATGATGGTGTTATATTTTGAATGTAAACTAGAAACATATGTATAGAATATAGATATTCCATAAATTGGTAATATTAAGGATTTGTAAATGGGCTATGAAAGCAGGGTGCTATAAAGCGGTAACCTTTCAGTTAAAGAGACAGGAGGACATTTCCAGGAAGAAGCGCGGGGTTTTTGCATATTTGGAATGCTACCAATGTATTAGATCAACCTGAAGTGAATAAGCCGAATACGCTGTCGCTTGTAATAAGGATGATTTAGTAGCTTCTGTCGTGCACGGCAGAACGTCAAAGCATGGTTTTCTTAGGCGTGCAATGCTTGCCGTTTCTTTTGTACTTGTTTGACCAATACACCTTTTGAAAACATTATCGAGAGGTGGTCTTAGAGATTAACCGATCCAGGGTTGCCTCTGCCGATCGATTGGCCCGATCTTTTTTGTGTATCCGCGATCAACGATGCCGATCCGATCTGATGGTTTGTCCTATATGTTAAAGATCGACCAACCCTAGTGAGTATTAGTAGGAAGTTGCACTGGTGCGTTCAACTTTTTGGTCCCCCGCCAACTTCGTTGGCAAAGGGGGGACTATAGAAAAGCCCTGCGTCCGTGTGTGTGATGCGTGTGTGTGTGCGTGTGTGCGTCCCAAGCAATATCTCTGGATCTAAGCAAGTGTGGTGTCCATCTTCAAAACATAGATGAATCTCAAGTAGGCGTTGGCTGGATGGAAAAAGGTGGGTCATGTGACATAGGTCAAGGGCAAATATGGTCAAAAATAGGGTCAAATTGGTCAAAAATAGGCTATATTGTTATAAGCCTTGTAAAACGATATCTTTTGATTCTAAGCAAGTATGGTGTCCATCTTCACACCATAGATGTCAACAAGTAGCAGAAAAAAAAAAAAAAAAAAAAAAAAACAAAAAAAAAAAAAAAAAAAAAAAAACCCCCAAAAAAAACTGGATGAGTTCGGAGGTGGATCATGTGGCATGAGGTCAAAGGTCAAATGTGAGTCAAAAAATCCGTGTCAAATTGGTCAAATTTGGTCCAAAAGTAGAGATATAAGCCTTGTAAACACGAATTTTGATCTAAGGCAAGTATGGGTGCCCCATCTTCGCACCTAGAATGTCACCCAAGTAGACGGTGGATGAGTTCGGAGGTGGGGCATGTGGCCTGGGTCAAAGTCAAATGCGGTCAAAAATGTGAAAATTGATATAGCCCTTAGTTAAGCAGATAGTGACATATATTGTAAGAATTGCTGCATTTCTTATAAAGACATGAAACTTGGCATAAATCTTAAAATTAAATATGATTATTTAAGATATGGAACCACATTCACCGTCAATCATCTTCAAGGTCAAACAAGGTCATTTGGGAGTCATCTGAGGTCATTTACCTTCTGCTGATGAAATACATATTTTTTGCATTTTAATACCTTAATTTGGTACCCTGAGTTGATATTTTGTTGTATATGATTATACGGACATGATAATTAAATACAATATACTCTGTACACAAAAAAATCCCCTTTTTCACATTTAGTGGGCATAAAAGTATAAAAATGTTCGACTTACGGTAACATGGGTTGGGGTAGTTTTTCCTGATTCGCACAGCATTTACTGAGGTGAATGAAAAAACTATCAATCTTTTATGTCCTTACTAAGACCGTCATTCCTGGGTAAAGACCAAAATCTTTTGTTTTGCATGCAAAGGAATTCCTACTAGGATGACAGTGTTTTAGGAATTGTAAGACTAAGAAATTATAAGGGGAGTATAGTAACCAGTTATAAGGCCAAATGATCAGTTTCATCCACTTATGATGACCCTTGTGTTTTAACTACACACGCAATTTCCTCAAGGTTGAGACCTTGACCTATTTATTTAGTATTAGTTATTATACAATTGGGTAAATATGCTGCTTTATGGTTTGCGCACGAACAGCCCATTGTACTCAATTGGGTGCCTTTTCGGCTCATAAAAATTCAAGTATTCCTTAAAAATGTGTACCGCGGTGGTGTGTTCTACCCTGGCCTATTTGACCTGTTACCCCCTTCTTGATCCAAATCTATGTATTCATGCCCCTATCTAAGGACACAGCACTATGATTTCCCCCTTTAAATGTTAACCAACATAGTGTAAAATATATTAATATTTATGTGGGCCTTCCTGGTGATTAAAATGTGATCGACTTTGTAGCATGACAGAAAGTATCCCCAGTGACGCTGTCCCTGTTTCTCTTCATTTACATGTCATGGTTATGATAAGGGACATTTCGTGATCAACAAACCTCGCCCCCCCCCCCAATATACCTCCAAAAAGTTTAGGTATTTATATGATCTGAACCGTTGGCCCTAGTAATCAGGTGTACCAAATCTTATGTGCAAATTTGGTGTATCTGGAAGGAAAATTTGCAATTTGTATTTTCTTCCATAGACGGACAGAAATTACCTATAGCCTATGGGATCGTGGGAAACAAGTATTTGACTCAAAACACAAAATTCGTTTGAGGAGTAAACGAAAGGACACCCACTTTGGAGGAGTTAACTGAAGGGACAAAACAAAAAAACGAGTGGAAACCACTCTTTTGGAGTGATGTTCACACTAGAGTGGAAATTTGCCTCCTTTTAAGTACAAAACTCATTTGGAGTGGTTTGCAAGAGTTTCTCACTCCTTTTGGGAGTGAAAATTTTCACTCGTTTACCATTTAGAGAGTGACATCGCAAAATTGCACCTTTAATGTATTAAGCTTAAGAGATAAGAGGACATTCTAGCAAAATATGCCCCCCCACCATTTTTTAAACAATTTTTACCAATAGATGAATCAAACTGGAGGGAATAGCGAAAAGCATCTTCATGTAATAATATGCTTTTGTATTTCTGTCGTGCATGACAGATAACCAAAGTATTTGTTTATGCGGCAATCAGGACAGTTAAAATGATTTTTTTTTGTTTATTTCTTTGTTCAATAAACCTTTCGAAATGTTCTCAGAGTGCCAAGATTGGTATTCTACACACAATTGCACAAATTTACAGAGATTGTATCTCAGAAAATCTCCTGTGTCCCTTTGAATGAGAAGACCGTTTCTGGATTAAGGCGAAATGTATGTAACAAATAGATCCATAAAATGTTTATAATGTGTTAGAGTTATGGGCAACCTTGTGGTACTGGTCAAATTTTAATAAACAAGAGGAGCATATAGGTCCTATAGTAGATTGTATACTCTTTTTTCAAAAACAATGCACCAATTGTGGTGTATTGCTTCGGCTGTTATGTTATTGCGACTATTTGACCTCGTCCTTCTTCAGCTACATTTTTATATTATACAAATTAAAGGTGCGTGTTCCGATTTATGGGATTCCATCGTGTTGTCTACCTAATATGAGAGCCTGGTATTTGCATAACTTGTGGTTTGGTTGGCATATAGAAGTGATAATGCACTTGCATTGCAAAAATTTAACTCCTCTGTAAGTGACTAAGCCGAAACTGTTAGTGTTAGGATGGTGTTTAAGCACCTGGGTGCGTGCTTCATAGTGTTACGAAACTAGGAATTTCTCTGATACAAGCCTGATGCCCTTTAAAAATGCCTCGTCAAAGATGATCTTACACTGTGATTAGGCCCAAAGTTGAGTGAAAAAACCTGGGAAAAGCGACCAGAATATCATATTTTCCAAGACTCTTGTCACATTTACCCGGTTTTGAAAGTGCTTAATATGGAGCCAAACAGTATGTGGGAATGTGTAGAAAAAATTTGTCAAAACCATTATAGACTCAATATCGTATTATCAGGACAGTTGAAACATGTTTAGATTCAATTGTGTCTTTTTACGAGTTTACGAACTCATTGGGGTTTTAATAAATGCCTTTCTTATGACGAATGCACAGAGATGACTTGTAGAAAAAACCTTTTTCATGCACAAAACATTTGTTAAATCTTTGTACTTGCCATGAATTCCAATGTTCTCAAATAATGATAGCAAAAAACACCGGGCACGTCCCATGGTTATTATATTCGACAAATCGAAACGAAACTGGCGCAGTGAGCCATTGGGATTACACATGCTTTATTCGTGATTTACATTTTACAACTCTGATGGAATAAAGCGTGTAATCAATGGGGAGGAGCCTGTTTCAAGTTTCGTCGAATATAGTAAGCCGGTACTCAAAAAGAATACATGAAGTTTTAAGTTTTGACATCAATTTAAACATATTGGCAGAGACATGTGCATAACAGGGTCAAAGGTCACATAAGAGGTCATTAGAGTTCAAACGCTGTACACCCTAGAAAGTCTTGGGTCAGTGATTCTTTTGACAGAGTGTGAAGTTAATCAGTCAATATACGCATCAGCAGGAGGGGAACTAGTGAGCGATTATAAAAGAATTCACATAGGGGAAGACGAGTAGAAAACAAAAATACATTACCATGATATGACCCTTGACATAGATCTGTACTCACACCAGATGTGTTGTTACTTAAATTTGCCATTATATTGTAATTCTCTGAGGACCACCAGCTTCCTCTTAGTAACTGTCTTTTGATTGGCATAAAATTTCCAAAATTGTATCATTTGCGGAACATTAGGCCTAAGCTTAAGCACCCTTTATTGCTAATACCCCTTTATATTCATTAACACCCTTTATATACAGTAAAACATTATTTACCAAGGTAATTGTCTTTTCATGCTATTGGGCTATTTAGACCTAGTCGCTCTTTTAATTATTTTGACCTCATGGACCTTTTGTGACCTTCTAGGTGGACCTTGAACGACCTGTTTAGGTGGTTCCATATCCAATTGGTTCCAAATTGAATTCTCTACCTCTTTCATTACAATAGTGGCTATTTTAGGACCTATTCTGCATCTTTTAATGTATTTTGGACCTCATTGACCTTTTGTGACCTCTAGGTGACCTTGAACTTGACCTGTGCAGGTGGTTCCAGATCCAATTGTTTTCAAAATTTAATTCTCTACCTCTGCCGAATGTGATCTTTTCTAACAAAATGCACAATTGTACCACATCTGCTAATACTGTCAATGGGTAGGATGATGAAACTTGGTGGGTGTGGTCAACATTCAGTGCCGAAAAATTTGAAGGTCATGTAAGGGTCATGTTCGGGTACATCTCAAGGTCCAATGGATAATATTGCCTCTAACCCTTATCAAATGTGGTAGGATGATGAAACTGGGGTGTGGTCAACATTCCGTGGCTGAAAAATTTGAAGGTCATTTCAAGGTCATGTGGGGTTCATGCAAGGTCAAATGGAATTATTAAATTGCTATAGCCATGTCAATTGTGGTAGATCGATGAAACTTGGTGGGTGTGGTCAACATTCAGTGCCGAAAAATTTGAAGTCATTTAAAGGTCATGTGGGTCATTCAAGGTCAAACCCACCTAAGTAGGTGGTAGGATGATGAAAACTTTGTGGGTTGGTCAAAACATTCAGTGCCAAAATTTGATGGTCATTTCAAGGTCATGGGGGTCATCCAAGGTCAAATCCATACACATGGTAGTATGCGTCATTGAAAATGATAGGTGTTAGTCGCATCATTGCTGAAAATTTTGAAGGTCATTCCAAGGTTGTGGGGTATTCAAGGTCAACTAACTCAAACAGAGGTAGGTCAGAAACTTGGGGATGTGGTCAAACATTTCTAAACCGAAAAATGGTGAGGTCATTTCAAGGTCAAGTAGGGTCATCTAAGGTCAAATAATCTACAAATAGTTGATGGTTCAACCGCCTTTAAACGTATAGGAATTGGCGACGATGATTATAGTTAATAAATCTGTGTGGGCCACATGATGGAGGTATTTAGAGGAAAAGGTATCTTACTTACAGAATGTGTGTAATAATATAAAGTACCGTCAATCAATAAGCGGCATTGTAAATTCCCGCAAAACAACTTGCCTGAGTTCATTCAGAATATCAGACCCATAATGCTCATTTAAATTGAAGATTCATTTATTATTAATTTGCATTCAAAATGATTGCGTTCAAGTTAAATAAATCCCAAACTTTTGTACAATTATGCCGTAGTCGACCGGCCTTCACGTGCGTCCATCCCAGGTC
>JAMKCH010028555.1:0-17409 GCA_023653785.1 Ophioderma brevispina | reverse complement strand
TAGCTTGAAAGGATGTCGCGAAATTCTGCATAGTTGACATGATGAGATCATAGGTAGGTTTGTGTAAGATTCATACTAGGCAAAGTGATATTGCACTCGGTGCATTTTGAGTGAAGATAAATGCACTCAAGCTGAGCAACAAAAGGTGGAAAATATGTAGGCTAAGAGTACACTGCGTGTGACTTCCACAACTTGTGGTCACGCACAATCAGTATATGAAAAGTGACGTATATGCAGGAAGATACTTTTACACGATAGGAAAAAGCATGCTATTTTGTTGTGCAGCAGAATTTGCATTTGTTTAATGAACTTGGTATGCGAACGATACAGAACGTCCACAAATGTAAAAGGCAATCCTCAAAACTAGTTCTTGCACAGATATAATATAGGCCAACATTTCCTGTGCCTAATAAAATTCCACGGCTAGAGTCATTTAAACCCCACGGGGGTGGGGGCCACTCCCATCTTGGAAGTGACGCGTATGTAAGACTGTTTCAGCATCGTTTGTCACCCAAAGACATTTTTAACTCAATCGGTAATTACTTCGCAGGACAGTTGAGCAAGTGTGTTGTGCTCCACCAAACACAAAATTGATTTAAAAAATGACAATTATGTTTTTAAAATAAATTAAATGTTCAAGTCGAAACCTCCAGATAACATTGAACAACTTTTTCTTGAAAACTTTTTAAATGTCTCTAAAAACATTTTACTGATATTTGAAAGTTCAACAGTTGCTGAAAACTTTATGGTAGTAAAGCGGATAGGTGAGAAATGTACGGCATTCTCATTGCTGGTTAATCTCTGCTAATTGGCACAAAGTTAAGGGCACGTCCAAAGAAAAGAAAGATTTTAGCTATATGAGCATGCGTAGGAGTTCTCATGGTTATACGTGTTCAATGATAGGTACATCGGGTCCCAAAAAGTAATATGGCTCCATCGTGTTGAAAAGTATTGTCATAAGGATTCCAAATAGGTAATAGTTGTGCTGTGTATGCCTAGGGTTTTCAATCACATCTGCTATTATCTCTCGTTTTTATAGATTTCTTTTTGGTTGGGGCTGTTTGCAATGATTGTTATTAATATCGATTATTAGATTTTCCATTACTCCAAAAAAACAACGTGTTATTTTGAAGCTGATTCGTTTCGGGTACAAGTCCCCCCCCCCCAAACTATGCACTACACTATGCTCATCCACCAAGGACACAGTTCAGTGGGTTGTACTCTACATAATTGACATCAACTGACCTTGTGTGATATGGGTATCATATATCATACCCAAAAACAGGGGTTTATTGTCTACATACAATGGTGAATGAATGGATGGTACTGAACTCTGGCAAGGGAACTGAGATTTTACTAGATCTAGTGAGTGGGAGGTAACGAGTCAACACTGCTGCTTTCCGTAGCATTAAGCTCGTATTATCGTCACTAAACCTAATTTGCCCTTTTACTCCTTTGTGTGGAGTAACAAGTCAGTCCTATCCTCCATTGGTAGGCTTCCTTTTGATAACTTACCCACAGGACTCAATGAATTGACCAAAAATAGAACGATGTGTCGCAACTTAAATTTCAGATTGCTAAAACAAAAGGCCTTATTTTATAAAGGGTAATTACTATATTGTTGTGTAACATAAGTTTGCTTACGTGAATTCGTGGCGATAGTACCCCTAGTGACGTATGGTACACTTTTCGTCAACTTGTATAATGCATGCCTAATGGATTCCTTCAAATCATTCCAAAGTCTCAAAACTCAAAATGATTAAGTATAATGAAGTTTTCATCTTGATAGAACGACTTTCACCCCCAAACCTCATCTATAAAGAGTTTGCGCAAATTCAACTCGATTGTTAAATTGGGCTTATTACTAAAAGATTATTTTCTTTTACCACACTAAAGTATACACTACACGTTAGTCATGATACTACGTGGTGCAAAAACTTATTGCCCAACGTCACTTCCTTGTTTTAAATAGTGACGATTAAATATACGACACCTATCTCATTACCATTAAGATTATAGTATTGAGATGATACAAATATTAATGCATGCGGGATTCTTGTGGAATCTATTGGCCCCCGAGGGAACTGGAGGGCGTGGGGTACCATTTTCCCGAGGGACCGAAGGTTCGATTTTTGGGAAATAGTACCCGCCCTTCAGTTCACCGAGGGGGACCAACAGAGTCCACAAAAGATCCGATAAATCATTAAATATGTGTTTTATATCCTTCATTGAATATCTTTTCTAGTTCATTGATTGGTTAAAAGGACATGGACCTGAGGCCTACTAAGAAAAAAATATGTCTTGCCTGTACTGTACTCTGTAGGATAGGCCAGCACGCCAGCCGGGCCTAGGGCTAGGCTAGGCAAGAGCTGAAGTTGAACACTGACTGCCTTTTAGGCAGAGGAACGTCCGCCCCCACTTAGATATCAACACCTTTTTCGGGTAAATAATGACGCTGAAGTCTTTGGTACAGAATTTACTCTGGAATTTACTGCATATAGCATACACATGTATAGATCACCTTTCTGTTTCCGTCCAGTCATGCAGTGATGCAGCGTTGAGCTCATATCAGCGTTGTCCATTCCATGGCATTTAAAATAAAAATCACCGCGGAAATCACCGGTGTCTTTACACAACTCCTCGAACACTGACAGAACATAACGAGTTATTCACTATCCGTGCAGAATTTTTCCCATCGGTGTTTTTTGCAACTGACGCTCCATGTTGTTGCTAACGGTTCTACTAAATAGCCTCACCATGCGTTCAAAGTCCCGTTTAAGAGCAATACCAATAAACCGAAAAACGTCCACATACGTTGAGAAATACAAGTAAGAGTGTGTGCACTCTCATGCATACGTCAACGTCCGTAGCTAGTCGTATTGACCACGCGAAAAGAACCGAAAGAACCGATAACACGGGTATCGAGCTAGAGGGAAATAGACGGCTATTTTCCCTAGGGAAAATAGGCGTCCATGTCCCTCTGATCCTCTCTTTCACTCTCTTCTCGACAATAGTTAAACTATTTGTGGGCGAGAGTGACCACTTTTAACCAATCAATAACATGAATATATTATGAGGGTATATGGAACCTAAAATATTTGATTTGACATATTAAGCGTCGACTTTTGGAACTATATTTTAAAGCATTCAAAGCGGCAACTTGGTCCTTTGAATATGCATATGTAATTTGTAATGTTTTGCTACAACTTCTATGCTTTAGTATGAAACAACTTTAAGCGACACTATCATTATAAATTGGCATCCCTTTAACCCGTTTTTGCTCACAAACACATTTTTCGATTTTACTAAGCAAATACGTCAATATGTAATACTAACACTAGTTTCAAAAGAAAGGAGCATTATTTAAAAATGTTCAAAATCATATTTTGAAAACATGGCATCCCAACAGTCTCAACCCATCACCTCAGCCCGGCCTTCGATTTAGAGAAACGGAGTACAACCGTTTACAAATCCGTCAGTATTGCATCCTGTTAGGTTAATCTACAGATATGTGTACAACCTAAAGCCACTATCAGTCAATTTTTAAATATCGAAAATTCAAAATGCCCATTTGTCTCTAAATTGTTACGTTGTTTGTGAAATAAACACTAAAGCATTTTAAGCGGGTTCGCTTGAAGATGCCAGACTTTCATATATTAGTACACAATGCTGAAAATCAATCGTTTTAGACAATTATGGGCATGTGAGCGTATAGCACTTACAGCAATTTCCAATACACAAGTGCAAACAATGACTTTGATGTAAAATGGGGGGGGGCCTATTTTTTTTACATTTTGAAGGAATCGCTGATAGTGCCTTTAAAGAAGCGACATCATACGATGTAAGCTATCCAAATGTCGGTAACCTAGCAATTCATTGCCTTGCTATTTTGGTGTTCTATAGACGATGTGACATCTGCTAGCAAGGTTTGCTATTAAGAGACTGATCTCTTCGGGTGGGCCTTGAAGATAAATCGTTACGCATTCCTCCATTGGGCGTCGTTTGAAAAGTCCCGCTCTAAATTTTGATTGCCAGTTCTTGGTCAGTTCTATTGTGTGTGAAGTGACGTCACATGTCACTTCGTCTATATAGGCACTAGGCAGTCTAGTACCTCAGGAGGGTTACACTGTGTACAAATGCCCATAGCAGGTGAGAACGGAGACCGATAAACTACCTAATAGGGTCTTTCACCTCACTCACGCATAACCTACAAAGGATGTTAGTTCCCGTAGTATTCATCATTCCGTTCAATTTAATACCGACCTCAAAGTACTTTGTGCTATTCAAAAAGGGTGACCCTACTTTTATGCTACATGTCCAACAATTCTTTGTTCTTTAGATTAGAAAGTCCTCCAGAAATTTGGATGGATGGCATTCCCTGCAAGATGGCCGCTAATCCGAAGTTGGAAACCGCTAATAGACTTCTAACATGCGCTTAGCCGATTCGCCCACCCCCGGTGTGTGATCCTGGGAATGGATCCGAGCCCCCGGGAAAACTATAGTTTTTTTTCAATTTGAACTTATTTCAATGCCCTTTAATTTCTCCTTTTTAGCCCCCGGGGGCGCGCAGCTTCCTCCTCACCCCTGCTACTCGCATGTACTCAGGGGTGACGTAGTAGGTCCAGTTCAGGGTCTACAATCTCTCACAACAACAGCGCCATGTACACTGAAATTACTGAACTGTACGCCATAAGGCACTCCATGCCTCCACTGCCTCGATTTGAGTTTCCTATCCCGATTTATTTAGGATCACTGGTTACCTATCATAGAATCGGTAAACGACACTGTGCTTTGAACGTTGTGTGGTGAACTTGGGGATAAGAGCAAACACATTCTACAGAGATCATCAATTTAATTCCATAATGCTAATCCAATGGTCGTTCCCCGCGTACTAATTTGTTGCAGCATATTTTCCCTCCCACGTTCTAAACATCATCGAAATATAAGATACCTCATAAGTCATCTCCCACAAAACGAGTAAGTTTTCGATCACATTTCTACGCCCCATTTGAAACGCATGATAAACATATCCCATGCTATGTGTAATTGGGAGAGGTTGCTACTGGTTCAGGCCTTCGGAGTGTGGGTGTTCGGAAAGTTCGCTGACATGCTACAGCTTGGGCTTTGTTGCACGTGGAATCATTATGTGGTAGTTGCTGAAATATGGGTTTTGGAAAATCTACGATTTTTCCCACAACGGGAAATGTCAAAAAAATGCAACAATGTGTGCTCAATACATAATGATAAAAAAGTGTATTTTTTAAATGAATTATTTAATCATTTAACAGCCGGCCCAAGAAGAAGACTAAAACGAGGTAAAGCATAAATTGCCACCATAAAACCAGCTTGTGTAATGCCAAACCTGAAAACTTGGAAACACCTGGGTTGCAGCATGCTGTTGCTAGCATTGTTGTACTTATGAACTTGGTGCTGTAAAAAATCTGCCCAATAATGGCTGTCGTTGTATCTCAAGAAATGTGAAATGTGTAATACATTATGGCATTAAATTCAATCCGATTGTTTGCCATGTTGTCGTATGGCCTTCGATGGAAAATGAAGGCATTTAAAAACCAAATGCCCCCAGTTTCCAAATAATCGGCCGAAATTCGACACTTGCTCGTTTAGACCTTCTGTCCTATTAGCAGGTCTCTCAATTGTTTCTTGAAGAGAGGCCTATAATTACTCGCTATTCACACCCTGCCAACGGGACTGGAGATATTTTTTCGGCGAAAAAGTCGCAATCCCCTCGTTCTTCTTAAAGTTGACAGGAGGAGATTTTTTGAGGATATGAATTTCCCAAAATTTGCACTTGATCGGTCGTATAGATCACCTATCGAAGAACGTTTCGAAGTGGGGATTGGACAAAAAGATAAAAGGAAACCGCAAACCTTTTGAACTGGCCGCTATGGTAATTGGCCCTATAAAAACGGCTGATCTTCTTGTAGTGCAACGACAGAAAAACTAAATCTTCATCTGTACTACATAAAGGACGGCGTGAGTCGATGTATTCACTTCGGTGTGATCTAATACATGGTAAGATCACTGACATCTCAGGGATAGCGGGTCTGAGTCGCGATTTTGAAACAACAGGAAGTAGACAAGATCGCCTTAGCCATATGGCGGGAAACAAGCATACACCTCTGGTGCACATATTTCAAACAGATGTTCATTGGTGTATACAAAATTCCTTTAACTTTGACAATTAAGTGAAGCCACATTGTGCAGGTTAAAATGCAACTTCCTGTTTTTTCACTCGGCGAGCCAACTGTGCGGCAGCCCGCTTCCCCGTATATCGTCGCCCGTATTCCGGTTTTCAAATCATTATCAATTGTTGTTCGTTTGTTTCACTGTCCATTATGGTACGAAAGCGGCAGAGACGCGCTATCCTAACCTAGAATATTCCTCACACACACGGTTCATCACACACCGGATTTATTTTTTCCGAAAGTTGTTCTCTGGACACTTCCGGAGAAAAATACCTGTCTGATGATTTCATAGTTAACCATAAAGTACAATTGAACAAAGGAAACTTCTAGAAACACCTCGGCCTCAGGTGGTACCAATTGAAGAAATAAACAATATGAAAGAAGTCTCAATATAAAGCTAATTGTGAACACAGATTGCCATCTACCTTGTTAGCTTTATCTGTCGATTACGATTCAGCAAAGTGGGGACTCTAAAGTTATGCAAATTTTCTTCTCAATTTTCTTTCTTCAAACCATTTTAAGGGACAATCGAAACATTTTTGCCCCTTTTGTTGTTGGAAATAAGCAAAGATAAAAGAACAGTGACTCAATACAAAGCTTATTGTGATTGTTGAATTACCATCTGCTGGTTAGATAATATGTATATCGTCAACGAATTCAGCCCAGACTAGTGATCAAGTCATGCAAATATTCAGGTGGACTCAATAACAAAGCTTAAAGTGACTTGTCGATCCATCTCTGTTTACTAATACATGTATATATCGACAACGAATACGCCAAGCTAGTGATTCTTAGACGAGATTAAGAAGGTCGTGAAGTCAAAAAAGACTTTAAAACACATTGCTTACTTTAAACTGGTAACGATTGAACAATTGCTACCCATAACGCCAGATCACTGATACGGGATTTTAAAAATAAAATTGAGGGAGAAACGTATAAAAAGGGAATTTCCTTTTCTCTGCTTGTTTTCTTATACGCATAGAGTGTTAATGATGCGTTTAGACTAAAAAAGCCCTATTTAGATTGCGTAATATAGGATAATCTTCTTTGCTAACCTTAGCCTGCGACCAAGCATTTGTAGTTTACCGAGGATCACTTCTGTACAGATTTTTAAATTTCGTGGTGTCAGAAGAACGTTTGAAAGGGTTATTTGAACTAACCTACTTAAATATCCAACCTGCCTACTAACATACAATTAGACAACGGCTGCTGAACCATCAATAGATCATCTTCTCAACAGATGGTACCATTTCTAACTCAGATCAGACTTTCCTTGACATAAGATTATCTCTCTAGAAATAACTATTATGGACTAGACCTTGGTGTTAGACTCTCCCTGCACAAGTGAACATAACAGCTCATGGGGTTGTTAATTCAGTAAAAACGTAACGCTTTTCAGAATATATAAAAAAAAACCGAATAAGTCTCAAATTTACTGAATAATTATAAAAAATCGATTTTCGTTCTTGCCACGACGTTATATGTAGATAAAAGCATTCAGAACCCCGTTATGAAAGTTGGATTTTGATAAGGTCATGGTTTGCCTGTTATACTCCGAACCTAGCGGCGAGCCTTTCGGAGTCTCACAGGCTCGCCAGACCATATCAAACACCATTATTTTCATAACGTGTGCTTCTCATCCTTATCTATTACGTAGAGGTCAGTGGTAAAGGGTCCCACATTCGTCGGGTGTATTACATAGTTTCCGGATTTTAACAAATACGAATTTTGTTCTGAAAAATCGCGTTTGAAAATCGCGAACTCTAGAGAGTCCATACACATCCCCACATACACATTCAAACATCAACCCGATTAAGAAACGAAACAAACTTGGAAAATTATTTTTGCGTAATATTCATGAATTCTTACTTAATAAATGGAATGTATTCTTGAAAAGTTAACCATCTTATCCTTCCCCAAACCTCACAATTTTTTTTTTTGTTACGCACATTGGCGCATTAGATTCGACATAGTGATGGATGTTGATTTTCCCTATCTAAAGCTTTATTCAGCATCCGTCATTAAGGGAATGCACCCACTCTGCGTTTTCCGAACATCCGTCAAAACAACGTCCGTCATCGCGATCGCTCAATTCAAATTGGTTTATTACATAATGGGGCGGTTGATTGGATGCCGAGATTCAACCGCTTTTGAACTGTAAAATTTAATATAAATCTAAGTAACATGTAATATTTATAAAATTAATTTCATATTTTGCTGGTGTCAGTTAAAATAAAGCCTTATTTTTTTACAAACAAAAAGTTTTTAAAAAACCCGGTGTGAATCACAAAATACACTCTATGACAGAGGGCTCAACATTCCGTCACTATGTAATGCAATCAAAACCTTTGTATGTAACATACTTCAAAATACCAAATTCTAATTAGATTATTAATAATGAAGAGTACTGCAAGGGTTTCGGCACTTGGCCGTTTGTGAAGATTTTAGTATTACGGTCCAGTTTCCCTAATTCTTTAAAAAATGATTAAAATTTCAATCCCGTCACTATGTAATACACCCGACGATATACAAAAAACACCGGCTTAGAAACAAAATGAGGGCGCTTTCTTTCGGAAATGCCTCAACTCATTTAAGAAGGTCATCTTAAAGGGGCAATCGTGATCCACAACCTAGTCCCCCGACTTACCTAAAAAAGGTGAGATTTTATACCATTGAACCGTTAGCCTTAGTAGTCACGTTGTACTGCAATTCAATCGTATCTGTCAGAAATTCGTAATTTTGCATTTTATGTCCGTAAGGGGACAGGACATCATAGCACAATGGCCTCCCATCGTTCCATGGGAAACAAGTAATTGTTCGTATCAAAAGGATATCAGTGAAAACAGGAATAAAACAGAAGTGCTTGGATTACGAAATGCACACTTTTAATATCACATTGGACAATATTCTGTGAGACTTGAAGAAGCTGTACTCCATATCATCAACAGAAACTATCAAAATTTGTTTTTACTTTTCCCACAAAAACAAAAAACATAAATAAAATGTAACATTCTGGTAATGGTAGGAAGAATATGACCACAAAAATGAGTTGGGCATGCCTCCAACTGGCACAAAGTGAACTCATTGTTGCAGGAATTGAGTATATCTCAAGATTGCTAAAAGCAAATGAGATGAAATAAAAGCTTTAGAAAAGTTCATCTTTTACTTTAAAACCGATTTTGTTCTGATTGTAACTAATTCGATAATTCATGTTTGAAATTAAATTTCCTAGTTTTTACCATTTTTGAGACAGGCTGGTTCTTGAGACAGCTAATTGTGTGATGGGGAGGGAGCTTAAGGGATCTAAAAAGGCCAGATATACTCTTCGTTCTCTGGCAACCACGATGCAACTATTGTTTAACGAAATAAACCCTAATAAACGTTTGGAATAACATAACTCTACATATTATATAGACAAATTCATTTTGACACATTACCTTCATATGTTACCAGTTTGTTAAGCTCAGGCTTAAGCAATAAAATTGTTACCTCCATCCGTATCTAATTTTAAATGTAATAATTATATAGAATGAGTTCACGCTTTTTCACTCCTGACACCATCCCAGCGAGCGATCACAGTTGGTTACCAGAGTTACGTAAACACTTGGATGGTGAATTTTTATGCCATACAAGCTACAACAATATCAATCCCACCTTTGGTATTTTCCCGTGTGCACCGTTAAAGGTCCAGGAAATGAGATAATACACCTACTCCACAATCTGTACGGGGTATTCAATTCCAATAAGCAGGGCCACAAAAAAGAATACACTACCAGTGACAAATTAGTGCAAAACTATTGATTTTCAGTCAGTGTCATGGAAAGATTCACCCAGGGTACCTGGAAGTTTCTATTTACTCAGTCTGAAAAATCAATAGTTTCAACTAATGATGTATCACCAACCCAAATATTGAATGCTTTCTCGTCCTCCTAGAATTGACACAAACCACATCAATTCTACATTTCTTGGGACCTTTAGAAGTTGTATCATGAGTAACAACAGACCAACATCTGGACAAACGGAATGTAGTGCAGGTGAAATCAGCTTTATGTGTGGATTAGTAAAGAGTGTTCTCCCTAATCCTGAATTTTTAGAGCGACTCGAATAGCTTGGAAAATTTGGTATTGTAATTGGCATTATACAAGTATTTTTCCAATGAAATAATTGGAATTAAATCAAAGGGGTGCCAAAAGAAACAATTTAATGTTTTATTATTTTTGTTGTTGGGCATTTTTGATTCAAGCCGGAAGAAGGTGTTTTTAAATGGGAGACGATGTCTTTTTTAAACAATCGGCAATAATAATAATTTGAATATTCTTTAAACGCGCGACCATATCCACGTGCTTAAGGGCGCTATGCGGCACCATGAAAGGTGCTCAGCACACCAGAGAAACCATAATACAAGAGCGATTATGCCAAGAAGCTCGATTTAGGAAGCAGGAGGAGGGGAAACCGGAGTAACCCGTAGTAAAGAAAACCTGTGAGAACGAGTATGGATCGAGTAGTAAGTAAGCAATTTTACATAAAGCCGCCGAGACCGAGCCCCTGGTCGGGGACGAACCTCATTGGTGAAAGGCGAGGGAAGATGCTGCGCCAACCCGTTCCACCAATAGTGCAATCTGCACAGGAAAATTTTATTCGTACATAATGGTTGGTAGTTGTCAAAGACGGATCCAATCGATCCAGAGGGACAACATTCCAATCGCAGATTGTCCCTTTTCCTCCAATCTGAACGGAAACCAACTTTGCGTGAAAATGCCTCTTTTAATTAATTTGGCCAAATTAGGGCTACAGTTGGTGAATATCTCCAAAAAAGAGAGATGAAAACCGGTCGGGATATCACGACCCGACTAAAACACAAATGAAGTCGAAATTTGATTAGTAGATCCACCAAAGTGGTCGGTAACAATAATAAATTTCAATGGCGAGAAAACTAAACCTATACACCCTGTCGTGAAAACAGATGGACTGCTCTAAAAATGAAAGAACATGTTTTAGTGAAAGTTTGTTTCGTTAGTAAGCGTCTGTTATATGAAAACTGGAGGAAATATTTTCGTTGAGGACGTTATATAGTATTTCAGAAGATTTGCGACCCTTTTAACTGATACAAAAATCTCACTTCTAACTCTAGAAAGCTCTAATAATTGTAAAAAAAAAAAACTTGTAAAAAAAAAAAAAAAGAAATTGAAATGCATGACAAATCTCAAACACTAACTGGTCATAACCGTCTAGATGTGATAATATAGATCTCGCCAAGGACGACCAATCTGGCATTTTCGACAAATATAAAAAAAAAAAATAAAAAAAATAAAATACAAACAAATATTATGAAAAACTTATATCAAGTGTGCCTTTGTGGTATAAACTGTACTCATTCAGACCATTATCGAATACATTCCTTAACAGCAACAGCATACACATGGCAATGCAGCATTTTTGTAATCTTATTTTTGTGTGTTATCAATGGGTATTGGTTGTTAGTACTTGGAGAAAAAAGGAAGGACTAAATATGCATGCATACACGCGGAAGGTTAATTTATTTAGAAAAAGGGCATGAGTAACTGAAATTAGTCGAGTGGACAAATAGTTAATTTGGACATTTTCAGGTAAGCTATTCTACCCATTCCAAATTAATTTGTTGTAATCCCCATGATAATTGGACAGGGTATGAAATTTTGTAAACTGCAAAACAAGAGAAAAATGCACACCTTCTTTGCCAAAATCTCAGAAACTAATTTATCCGAGTAATTTCGCTTGATCGTATGACAAATTTTAACAGTGATCAATGAAACGATTAAATAATTTTTCCCATTTAGAGTCTAATAGTGACAATCTTACTGCACATGCTTGATTGCCGTATTCAATTGCAAATATTAATAAAGTCACTATTTGAAAAACATTAACGTTCATTAATTGGGTGTGAAAAGTTTTTAATGCAGATTCCATCTTAAAATTTGTTTCTGTATTAAAACTGGCAGTTTGGATGCATTTGAAGCAGAATATGCTCGATACGTGACAATTCACAGCTATTGTGATTTGACTGTCAACGATAACATTGTCAAGACTCACCTGGTGTTTTTTAGAGATACGCAACACCACTCGAGTTGCACGACCGACACAGTTCTAACCAAATACACCGAGAGACAAATAATGTTTTAAAAATGGTACACTATATGGAAAAGTAGCAACTACAGTGGAAGAATTCCTTAAGGAAAGAAGGCTTATTGGACTACTTTGTCTATACAGGGCGTCCCAGAAAGTGTGTAGAAAATCCATAAACAAGGGTTAATTTGGCGAAACTGTGCTGTTTGACTTGTAATTATTATTTTACGATAAGTAGAACAGTAGCTTTCAAATGGACACCTTAATGCCTGTAAATGGACAAAATACTAATTGAAAGTTATACCACGCATTCCTCCTATACCATAACAGCAGGACAGTGAGCTGCAATATTTATTTCAACATGTATAAAAGCATTGTCCATTTTATCTTACCAAGTCGATATAATACTCGTACTCTTAGTTTCACAATTCTCAAGAAAGGTTGTAAAATCGAACAGAAATTACCAGACGATATCCCTCACTTGCTTGTGTTGCAAAGTGCTTGTGTATATCGTTCTTAGCCACATATCAAAAATCTTAGTCAACATAGGGTCATCTGGATTCTCAAAACGGGATCCGGAGCGCTTATCGACTATTACCCAGCTGATTATATCTGTTCACGATTGGGCCACGACTCTTGAACACCGTGGTCAAACTGATGTTATACTATTGGATTCCTAAGGCTTTCGACAATGTTACACATCGTCACTTGTCTGCCAAACTCCACTTCTATGGCATCAGGGGGCTCTACACTTAACTGGATCAATACCTTCCATCATAACCGCAAACAAGCAGTCTCAGTCAATGGCCAGCACTCCTCATGGGTTGATGTTACCTCTGGAGTTCCTCAGTGCTGGGCCCGGCACTCTTTGTTCTTACATTAATGACATCAAAGAGACATCTCATCTATATAGAATACGCCTATTTGCTTATGACAGCATTGTATATCTGGAAATTCACACACCCGAAGACCATAGCATCTTACAAAATTGATCTGCAGCAACTTTCAACTTGGTCCACTGATTGCTTTATGGAATTCAATGTGAAAAAGTGTGCCATCCTCAGCATTACAAAGAGAGAAATGCAATTCTGTTCTAGTCCACCATCTGTGAAAAGTTTTGTGATAGAGTCCATCATCATGATTATCTTGGAGTTACATTATCATCGCTCTTCTCTTGGATATAACCCACTGCCAATTGTTACCAAAATCCATCCAATCTCTCGGCTTCTTCGAAGAACTCTAGGTCCATGTACGAAGGAAGTCAAGAAAGAGCTTACGAGTCCTTAGTTCGGCCACGTTAGAATATGCATCTGAGGCATGGAACCCCATGCTATATCTAGAGTCCTTGAACAATATCAACGTGCTGCTGCCCGTTCCGTCCATGCAATTAACGTCGAACTAATCCCCATGTGACTCCTCTCATTAGTAAGATTGGATGGGAACCCCTTCATGCACGCCGACTCCTAGCTCAATCTACTATGTTCTTCGAGATACATTACAACCTGGTAAATATGTTGCCTTTCCACCTTGTGGGTCCAGCCTGCAATGTACTTCTCCACGCTATGAACCCCAGCTCAAATACAATGTTCCCTTTGCACCATTGATTCGTACAAGTTTTCATTTTATCCTCGCTCAATCCGTGTGTGGAATCATCTTCCAGCCACTGCTGTTTTAGCTCCAACTGTAGCCACATTTAAGGAAACTGCCATGCCTGCCATCGTGGTAATGCTTCCTCCACCAGGCTCAAGACTCCTGTTTAGATTGTCTACCAGAACACGACTGGGTTTGTGAAATCGTGACCATGGCCAGACATTGCGTCAAGTTAGACACAAAAAACAAACCGATATGAGAAACATTCCCAACAACCATCGTCACTATAATAGCTACCAAACACCTATAATAGGTACTTTGGGGAAGTGACGTGTTAGTGGTTTAGAAAGCTTACCTCTAGAACCAAAGGGTCCCCGGTCTAATTTCAATGGGGCCACTTGACTGGATTAATTCGAGAATATCAATTTTGGGATTTACTTGTTCTGTCTAGTACACCCTCATTTTGTTGACTCTTTATTGGTATTGGATTGGATTATCTCCTTCACTCAGTTTTGCACCAAACCTGTTTGGGACATCACTGCAACATCCAATAGTTAACTCTAAGTAGCTGCAAGTAGATTATCATTCAAGATCAAGATACGTGACCATTCTGAAATTATAGCCCCAACGTCCTCACTTCAATTTAAATTGTACACCTTTAAACAAATCACGGAGCGATTCTCCTGCCTTGGGCCTTAGTGGAAATTGCCACTAGATATAACAAGAAAAATAACGCTTCCTCATTTTTGTGGTGATCGTCGGATTTTCCTCTAGAGATGTTAGGTATCAGATTATTTCACTCTTGACCTCAGTGCTGCGTTCGATACGCGTGACCATTCTGTTCTCCTCAAGCGTCTCGAAGTGATTTGGGTATCAAAGGTAATGTACTTTCTTTGTTAACCTCATATGTTTGCCCATCGTTTTCAGTCTGTTATCGTCGCTGGTAATGTCTCCAAATCGCGTCCGCTTTTCTATGGAGTCCCGCAAGGATCGGTACTCGGGGCCGGTTTTGTTTTGTTATATATACATCGATCTCTGATGTTATTAATCGACAATTGTTCGTATTCACAAGTACCGCCGATGATACTCGAGTCAATTCGGGGCGCCTGCGGATTTTGTGTAACTAAAGCAGCTATTCAAGAATGTTATTAGTTGCCATTTTGCGTTGGTATGGACGTAATAATCTTATGGCTTAATACTGACAAGCGGAGGTGAGACCGTTGGTACGGCGTCCGTTTAACAGATTGGAGGAATAACATACGGATTTTGGACTGCAACATCATTTTCAAATTCATGTTCAAAGTATCTCGGTGTTCGACTTGTCAATCTTATCCAGTGTCCTCCCGAAACATTTGTGACATCTGCCGTTCCGCATATTTATCTTTAAGACAGATTGGGTGCATTAGACCTTACCTATCTGAAAAAGCCACCTCTATTCTGGTAAATTCGATCATCATCTCACGTCTTGATTTTTGTAATTCCATTTTGCCTGGTATCAACTCTGTCGCTACAGCGTTTACAACGCATCCAAAATGTGCTGCTCGCCTAATTCTCAAGAAACGAAAATGACCATATTACCACCTTGTTGATGCGCTCACTGGCACCCGTGGAATTTCGCATAAAATTCAAACTGGCCGTTGTTGCCTTCAAGCATTTCGAAGATACCTTGCCGTTATACTTGTATTCTGTGCTTTCTACTTACCCAACCACATCTGAAAAGTTATTGAAACGTCCACGGGTCCAACCTAAATCAGCTGGTGAACGCTCATTTCATTTCGCTGCGTCACTTCCAAACAGCATCGCAGTATCCCTAAGCTCCAAGACTTCAAACGTCGGCTTAAAAACTCCCTTTTTCATCAAGCTTCATGGTCATAGCTGTTTTGTTTGATTGTACGTGTTTATTGTTATGGCGCTCTGAGTTCTCTTGAAGATTTTGCGCCTTATAAGGACTATTTATTATTATTATTCTTATTATAAAAGTGGCATGTAACGCATTATTCTCTCTCTCTTGTCGGAGTAAAATTTCAATATTCACACTTTTCGGTATCCTAGCGAGCTGAGAAGTCAAATCTTGAAAGAAATTTACGTATGTTTACAAAGCCACCTAAGGGTCTGGACTTACAACGGATGGTAAGTGTAATTGAAACGCTTTGTTATTATCATGACGATATCATATAACAAACTCGCCTTGTTTAGTGATTTATAGGAGATTTCAGCAGCATATTACCAATGCAAAATCACAGACTCATATTAACTTATGATACAATTAGGTCGGTTATACAACAATTGTTTAAACTGTCCTCAGCTGAAAAAAATACCTTTGACATAGATTGGATTATATCTCCCTTCATTTTAGTTCCCTTCAACTTGGTTTAAACATTCTACTGAAATAATGAATTAAACCCCCCTTTTTCCACCCCCATGTCCTCGTCGCCTGGTAGTACATCAAACCAACGGATAAGTTATAAAAAATTCAATGAAAAGCCAGCAAATTCTGCAAAATTATTATAACAGAAAAGTGAGTACTGTCACTAAACTACCGAAGAACTGACATGGGAACCATTAGAGACCGATTAAAATCAAAGTATGTACCAGTAATATTACTCAGTAGATATAGCATTTGCTGACCATCTTGTCTACCAGACCACGATGGGTTAAATTCGTGGCCTGAACCAACATTGGAGACAATTAGACACCTAACATACGATATTGAGAAATTTTTCAACACCCTCGTCACGGTATAGGCTACAAACCAATAACGTCAATAGTGCTCTTCCGGAGGTGTTTTATGGCCATTACACCGCATTTCTTTAATTTTTAATTTATTCACCGGAGTCACGCACCCACCAAACAGTGGTCTCTTCTAGGTCAAGTTGGTTTTTGTTGCTTTCCAACGGAGGAGTTTCTACCGACATGCGCAATTCCAATTTAGATAACATGGGAAGTCCTGCGTTGGCAACATAGGGTCACATCATCATGACACTCAAACACGTGTTTGTAAAATCAGTATCAAGTAGGTGATTTTAATTACCAACACACAAAAACAGTCTATTGGCAGCATACTAGATTCAGTTATTAGCAGGGTTAAAAACGAGAATCCATTCTAGAAGTTCGGGGGAAGAAGGTTTTTGAAGATGGTTTTTCTATAGTTTGAAGGGTGCTGAATCATAATTGTGGTCCAAACTCTGGACTTTGTAAATAAGGGGGTAAAATCAGTGCAGGAGTAACTTTGAAATCAAGTCCTTTGTTGTTTAAATGAACACCATGTGTTGCTCATTATCATGATAAAGCGGGCACTGGCACCTGTTTTTTAAAAATATGATGTTTTTTTCAATTTTACTTTTTTTAAATTTGAAAAGATGAACTTTTAAAAATAGAGATAATTTTTACACAAAATAAAAAAAATAAACATGACCCAAAACAGATAGAGACATTAATAAGAGGCAAACAACATCCACCTGTTAAAAATTCCTATTTTACCAGACTTTATCCTTTCAAATGACGGTAAACC
>JAMKCH010028554.1:0-18906 GCA_023653785.1 Ophioderma brevispina | reverse complement strand
TGTTAGTTTATAGCATGTGATTTCTTACAGTGCACATGTGCTTGGGCTAAAATTTATTTTGAAATTTAACACTGAATTATTGATTAATTTAATAAATTCTCTTCTAAGAACTCCGCATCACACATACAAAATACACACACACACCAGACAAAAGTATTGCAACATGCAGAAAAAAAGATTCCTTAATGACCAAATGATTTCAAATTGTACCATCGGTTCTTAACCACATATGATGCATTGAATGCCAAAGTTGTGTTTTTCACACAGATGTTATTTCCCAGAATCCTAGAGTGCAAAAATATTTGATTTAATTGCCATGTTCCCTAAATATAGTGGATCAAAAGAGCCAGTGATCAATAACTTACCGATTGCCCCCCATAAGGAAAACAGACATAGGAACGCCACAAATGATTCCAAAATAGCCGCTAAATGAATTGTACAGGTTTGTTAGGGTTTACTCTAAATGTTTACGGGAGAAAAGTGCAGTGCTTGTGTGGACCGGAAATGAGATAATGTCAATGGAAGACAGTGGTGTTTAAAAAAATCAGAACATTTTGAGAAATCCGCAATGCAATCTGAATGATAAATTTTGTGCAAATCATGTCTGAATATGTATTCACATTCCATGACAAACAGTATAATGCCAACAGTATGATTTAAAATTTTTTTCAAGGTATCACATGACCACTTTCTTGTCATTAAATTTCCTGAGTCCAACAGTAATGGACTTGCTCTCATCTTCTATTGACGTGATCTCATATCCAGTCCCTACAACCTCTGTTTTTCTTCCGTAAATTTAAGTAAATTCTAACAAACCCGTACAATTCATTTAGCAGCTCTTCTGAAGCCATTTAGGGTGTTCCTGTGTGTGCATTCCTGCTTAACTATAATCGGCAAGTTGTCGATCTCTTTTAATCCGCCACATTTAAGGAATGTTACAATCTAATCAAATGTTTTTTGCAATCTTGGATTCTGAGAAATAGCATCTGTTTGAAAAATGCAATTTTGGTAAACAAAATAATATTATGTAGTCAGAAACTGTTGATAAAATTTTAAGTCCATTTATGATTACAAAATATTTTTTCTGCATATTGTAGTACTTTCGTCCAGTGTGTATAAAATGATGAAATAGGAAATAAGGCAATCCTCAAATCATCAGTGGCAGTCAGTCTCCATAGTACTTTCAAGAGCCTGATTCAGGATATATTTTAATCTAATAACATCATCATACCTGACCTTATAGTTGGCACTGTTTTGTGGATGATGTTATTACCTTATTAATCCTGAGACCCAATATAGAGTATAAGGAACCGCATAAAAGGTTGCTGAGCTTTTTGGGATGCTATGATTTCACACGGAGCTAAATCTACAGATAGGGCCTATGTATGGTGACTAATAAGAAATACATGCAAGGGACATTTGTTGACGCTGATGATGAAAGGCCTATCTATTATAAGGAAGTCACTCTGGTCAACTGCCATTGAGACAAATTCTTTTGGTTCAAAGGTCAGCTCTGATGTTTTTGGGTGCATTACAGCAAATAGTATGCAACAGGATTTTTAGATTAATATAATTTTGTTTTAACCTTTAAATAACAGACAGCAAATCTTTGGAAATAACTCTCCATTTTTTACTTGTAGAAGTAATTCATTTTACCACTTTATAACAAGATCGATCTACTTGTTAACATTGGGTTTGTATATGTCAAAGCACATAGTGAGAGTGAGAGAAAAAAAGACTAAGTTCATATATTTCATGTTAAACAACAATTTTGCACATTGCAATCTTTTATGTGATAAGATTTAAAAGGGGTGTCAATATAATCTTCAACAAACGATTATTCTGTAAAGAAATGTGGGTCTACTGTCAGGGCAGTACGCATGATTTTTTTGGGGGGTGTGGGACTTTGAAAAAGTGGACTTTTTTGGTAAAAGTGGACCTAACCCTGCTAAAATGGTCCTTTTTTTGGACTATTTGAACACCTCATCACCAAAAAGTGGACTCTTGTCAAAATTTCTCTAAATTTTGGACCTTTTTTTCAAAAATATTTGCAAAAAGTGGACCTTTTGCCCCTTTTGTTGAATTTAGGGGGGGTGCAACTGCACCCTCCGCACCCCCGTGCTGCATACGGGCCTGTCTACTGTAATTTCTTGTGGTTATTTTACATATAATGCATTTTATACACACACTGGCCAAAAGTATTGCAACATTCAGAAAACGAAATTCATAATCACCAATTGATTTCAAATTATACCGTGGAATCTTGACCACTCAATACGTATTTAAATTCTAAAGTTGTGTTTTTCATACAGATGTTATTCCCCAAAATCCAAGAGAGTGAAAAAACGTTTGATTTGATTGTCACGTTCCCTAAATATGGCGGATAAAAGGAACAGCAAACGATAACTTGTCGATTGCACTCCAGAAGGAATACAGACACCGAGCCAAAAGATATGGCTTCAAAACAGCCACTTAATGGATTTTCCGGGTTCATTAGGGTTTACTTAAAATTTTTATGGGAGAAAATCATGGTGGTTGTGTGGACCGGAAACGAGATACAGTCAATGGAAGACAGTGGTCTTCGAAATATTCGAGAAATCCGAGACACCTGAAATGCAATTCTAATGATAACTCACGTGGTTTACGTAAATCATGTGTAAATTACGCGTTCACATTACATGACTAACAGCACATTGTCAATGGTGCCATTTAAAAGTTGTTTTCAGGTTATCACGTGACCTCTTTCTTGCCATTAAATTTCCCGAGTCCAACGGTGGTGAACGTGCTCCAATCTTTTATTGACATTACCTCATTTCCGGTCCATACAACCACGCCAATTTTCACCCTAAAAATTTAGAGTAGACCCTGACAAACTCGTAAAGTTCATTTAGCGACTCTTTGGCAGCCATTTTTGACGTTTTTCTGCCTGTATTCCTTCTGGAGTACAAACAGCAAGTTATCATTAGCCAGCTTCCTTAACCCGCCATATTAAGGGATGATGAAAATCAAATTAAAAGTTTGTCGCACGACTTGATTCTGGGAAACATCATCTGTTTGAAAACCCCACTTTGACAATAATTACGTAATGTGTAGTCAAGAACTCCTGATACAATTTTAAATCAATTTGTGAATATAAATTGCTTTTTCTGCATGTTGCAATACTTTTGGCCAGTGTGTGTATTTTGGTTTTGAACAGACAGATCTCTCTACTGGTAATCCTTATAAGAAGTCTGGTTTATTTTGTATGTATTGAAATAAAAACAAAAGCTGTGTCATAATGCTATGATTTAAAGGGTAAATTGACCCTTATTTGTCACATACTCTTGCATAGTCATCTGCTTCCTGTGCAAGTGATATTTATACATAGCCAGAATGTCAAAATTATATTGAAATCAGGCCATGCTCACATGGTAGAATAATCTGAGTGATTTGTTGAGATGTATGTTCCATTTTGCCCTCATCTCACCAATTTTATCTGACCTACTTTGTGTACTTTTTTGGTATGAATGGAATTATTAGTCATGGGAAAGAGATAGTGGTCAGTATCCTTGTTAGGTTATCACAAAGAAAATATGGAAAGGAACTAATTATAACAGGTAAATCTGGTAAGTGATACATGAGGTCAAAATGAAATGACTGTAATTTGTTTTGTTATATTTTTTGACCATGCACAAAGTCGTAAATATTGCTCTCTAAGAAAGATTGTGTAATGCACAAGAAGCAAATGTTGCAATTTGATTTTTTTAGTTGATTACAACAAAGGATTACCAAAAATTAGTTCAATTCCATTGGTGTTTGCATTAACACTACTAGAAAGTTGAAGTCTTCTTGAGAAAACTTTGATAAATTATATAATGATAGCAACTAGTTGAAAAAAAATCAGTAGAACTTGAATATCAACTTCATTGCCATCTTGAATATGTTAAAGGAGCCAATGAAAAAGTGATCCTGCTCAGGAATTGAACCTGTAAGTAGGGAATTCAAGACATAAGTGGTCACTCAATCTTGATCTCCTCCCTGCAAGTTGCCCACAGTAGGTATAGAGCCTGCAGCTCTGTGCTTGCATGCAAGAAAAATGTAGGCAATATCTTTCACCTCACTCATGCTTAACCTATAACAAAAGGTGTTAGTTCCCATAGTATTCGTCATTCAGATCAATTTAATACCCGACCTCAAAGTACCTGTGCTATTCAAAGTGTGACCCATACTTTTATGCATACATATCCAACATGCATGTCGTTCTTTAGATTTAGAAAGTCTCCAGAAATTTGGAATGGACTTTGCCATTCCCGGCAAGATGGCCGTTAATCTGAAAGGTGGAAGACCTCTAGCTATAGTGACCGATTTCCCAGATTACAAATATATTTGTGAAGACCACTGAAGGGTGGACATGTCATGCATGAATAACAAAGGTAGGGTCTACCTTTAATACTAGTTTTGAACTGGATTTGATTACTACCAATATTCAAAATTAAAAAATGAAAAAGATCAATCAATCAATTAATTTGTAAAGGCAGGTGTATATTTTAATACCCAACCATATGTAATGTTTGGATATAAAATACAATTTTACTCAAAGAAAGGTTCAACAGAAGTGCAGAAAGTAATCCCAATATTTCCAAATTCTTGAATATCATTTGTGAAATGAGTAAAACTTTTTGTCAGAATGCTGGCATCTGAAGAGTGCATCTGTTAGTTTCTCTAACAGGTGCTTGAAATACAATCCTTTCCCCCATTTCCCATTTAATTCTCACCCTGAGGGGGCAGATTTGGGCCCTCACTACCCATACAACACAGTCGCACCCATAATTTGTGTATAAATATTCACAGTTTAGTACATACTCCATTCCTCACTTCAGTTTAAACAGAAATTACCAATCACATAGCTATTAACTTTATGCAAATATTTTAATTTTAGGAAAGAGTGGAACTAAATTAGGTTTCAGTTTTCAGGTTTATTTCCATCTCATTGCACATGTACAATAAATATGAATTCAATGATGGTGATAAAAAATGTATTCTTAAATTGAGTATATTTCACCAGTGACCAATGTTTATGAGACTGGGTTGTGCCTGTGTGTCATACCCACAGAAATTAAAATGAAGAATGGAAATACCTGTTATTATTGAACAGCCCATGACCATAACCAATTTCTCGCACACATATGCAATGTACGCTATCACTATAGTGATACACTATCATCCTAGTGTGAACATTGTGTAAGAGACATTAACTTGTGGGTGTCTGCGCATTGTCATGATATTGCACACGCATATGAATATTTGTGCGTTGTTCATTATGTTATCGTTCACAAATGCTTAGTATAGTAATATAACTGAGGAGCGAGTGCTAAGGGTGCACAACATCCACAGAATCACTCCACATCATAGAGATAAAGAACCAACGGCCAAATACATGGTTCCGACCAAGAGGATCTTTGCCAATGCATGAGAAACTAAGAATATCATCCCAGACATTAACCTAACTCATAAACATTACTACAGCACATATTTTACTTTAAAAATCTGAATATGTTATAAAATCCATTGCAGTAACATTTCTACAATAATAAAAAAAAGCCTATAAAATGAATTAATCCAACACTGCGTCGTGAGTAAATGTTTCAAGCACACCACGTACCATATGCTCATTAACATGTATACGCACCATGCAATAAGAAATATCAATGCATGATTATTATCCAATCATATTTTTCCTTATAAGCGAGTACTAAGCGAGCTCTTAACAACTAACACATGCGTGAAAGCTGAATGAACAATCGTAATCCAAGCAACAAATTTTCTGTTTCCTCCCACGAACTGTGTGAACACGGTGTGAACGCAGCATGTCATATATAGTGTGTTAATTCTTCTATGCCCATAATGCAACCACGGACATGCTATAGCCCATGCTATTTTGGAAGCCATTTTGAAAAGCTGCAAAAAACATCGTGGCTAATCTTTGCAACGGTAAACTTTCTGCTGGACAATGTTCTTGGATGTATAAGGATCATTTTATAACCTAGGGTCACCTGGTGAAATAATGAGAAAGTCCATTTTGCATGCTGTTAAGTTTAAGTAGTGGGCTTGGGCGGTAACATTTACCCATAGCTACGAGACTGGTCGAGTGCAGATCAGTGCACTTGCACCAGTTTGACAAGACTCATAATGGTAAGCACCCATGTGAGCATGTGAAGCTTGTGCTATTACTCGACGCACACATTGATTTTATGCCAATGCACTTGGTGCTAAAAATATTCAGCCGTTAATCTCTAAGTGTTCCATTTACCCAATGTTTTCCATTGGGCTATTCCAGAAAAAAAATGCCCTCCCCCTATAGAGGGCAAACATTTTTGTTCACAAAATATCTGGAATTCCTGGCTATCCTTCCATGAATTATCTGGAATTCCAGACGCTACCTTCCGTAAATTACCAGGAATTCCAGACTCTACCTTCCGTAAATTCCAGGAATTCCTAGACTACCAATGTAATAAAACATGGAATTCCCAGAGGATTATGGTTAGGGGTATAGAGGGTGTTGAAAATATTGATTTTTTCCGGAATTTTCCTCTGAAAATCGTAAAAACACTGGAATTCCGTCACCCTCTATACCTAAAATGGCTGGAATTCCCACCCCGTATTAGACATTAAATTCTGGAATTCCAGCTTTCAAAAGTGACAAAAAGTCTGGAATTCCAGCGCCCTCTATAGAGGGGGGCATTTTTTTTCTGGAATAGCCCATTGTCTTAGGCCATTTTTTGCAATAATTTTACGGAACATACCTTTCAAAAGATTTCTACATTCCTAACGCACAAAAACCTGGTGATAGCCCATCAATCTTGTTTTTAGATTTTAGAAAAGAAGGTGAGCATGTGGCATCATAGTCACTGTTGCATGTTGTTGTTTTCTCTCACTAAATGCAACTAACACAAATACTTCTGTGCCCAGGCTTCATAAATGTGCACAAGGGCTTTCCACAAAATATGGCAGTGCCCAAAACCTTGAGATACACATGCAAGTTCATTGTAATACCTTTGGGGACCTCAAATCTCATTACCGGTTTTCAGTGAATCCACCAAGAGAAGATTTCAGTAGCTTCCCACAATGCATTCCTTCCAATGGAGGTTTTTGTACAGGTACTGATGTGAATTGTTAGAGATGAAACATGGCTAAAATGACAGTACTGATCACAAACTTGCATTTTAAGAATGTTTCATCTCTAACGATTCACATGACTACCTGTACAAAAACGTCCATTGGAGGCAATGCATTGTGGGAAGCTACTGAAATCTTCTCTTGAATCCACCCATCTAGATTATAATGCACGATCTTTGGTCCTACCACATCAAAACAATCCAATTTATAGTTGTCAGCAGAAACACTTTGGCAATAATCTCAGATTTAGTCATGAAAAATGAATTCATTCAAAATAAAGAAATCAATTAACTTATTTTTCATATATAGGCAAAGTCTTTCATCATCTCTGTCTCTGTCTCTCTGTCTGTCTGTCTGTCTGTCTGTCTGTCTGCCAGTATTCTAGGAGATCACAGGTCATACAGCCTTCAAATTTGATGGGTGGGTGTAACTGAGGCTGAGCTAGAACAAGGTTACTTGTCGGGGGGTGCTACTTATCGTGAATGCTGGGTAATCTAAAAAAAAAAAGGTTTTCAAACAAGTATTTAAAAAACAAAACCATGCCTTGGGCAAGAAGGCCAGGTAATTGTAAAAACTGTGCGACCACCTTGTACCTCAAGAATGTCCCATCCCATTATTACAAGAGATGTCATTTGAAAAGTATTACAATGCATGTTACTTAATTTCATACTACAAAATCTCATATTTAATTTTGAGAGACAACTGCATGCATGGTTTTGATAAGGCAGGACAAATATTATCATTGATTTTGGAGTACAGAACTCTTTAAACTACCAGATAAATAAATGCTTGGAAATCAAAGAGAAAATACACCAAAGCCTTACGGCAACACAGATGACTTTGGGTAAATTCACTTTGTTTAATTTTCACTTTGATCTAGTTTATAGTAATTGTTTTCATCCGAAGAAATTTTGTTAAACTTTGGAATATACCCTTTCATAATTCTTAACCTAAGTCAACTGTATAGTTTGACAAATGAAACAGATAAATTTCCACAGCTGTATGAATTATAGTCGTAATACAAAACAGCCTAAATAACAATAATTCAAGCCCATTTAGCACAGGGTGATGGGTGAAGTATAGGTGTGGTGCATGTACACTTGTGCACTAGCTTGGAATTTGTTTTATCTGCAGATCGTTGGGTACTGGATTAATCTATACTGTGTATGAAACAGCACCTGTGAGTGATTACAGCTCTTAAGTATCGTAAAAGAAAATCAATCTTATTTAAAAGTGAAGGCTTACAAAAATCAAATCCACCATATTAAACTATTGTTATTTGTTGATGACCTAAATTTTAACTCGATTTACAAATATAAAAAATGTTGCATTTCCGTGCAGTGAATGACAAGATTGCGTGTTTGAAGTGATCAAAGTGTCTATGAAATGCAACAATTGTGCATTTCTTGAGGGCATGTTAGTGCCCTTGTCACCATGGCCAATTTGATATATGCTTTATTTATATACCTCCCAGGAGAGACGATTCATTTTTCATAGTGTAGATTAATGGAAACATTTAAGGAAGGCCTGTAGTTGCTACTTTCTTCAAGCTATACCGGATTAAAATGCGACAGTTTATTAAGTATTAGGATATAGGCGGGAAATAGCAATGATTCTCTTAATTCTAATGGATGTAACCATATATCCTGAAGTAAGGGCTAGGTAAGGCTAATGGAAATAGATGTTGAGTTTCCTGTTCAAGGATTTTAAAATGTATGCAGTGACTTTCCATGTCATTGATGACATTGGTATTGAGGGCATATTTCATTATTAATGAAGTGAATATAATTTATCTATTACTTCTGTTTAATATTTCTTGGACATGATATACACATGCGTATTGCTTGCATGCAGCCCAATGCTGTGTTGTCATGGTGGGGAAGCAGGTGTACTTAGCAACATATCCAAGTAATTACGAGTCAAAGTAGGGTGTCTTGTAGCAGTTTGATGGACATTTAGTTTTTTTTTTTTTTTTTTTTATTAAAATGCGACAGTTTATTAAGTATTAGGATATAGGCGGGAAATAGCAATGATTCTCTTAATTCTAATGGATGTAACCATATATCCTGAAGTAAGGGCTAGGTAAGGCTAATGGAAATAGATGTCGAGTTTCCTGTTCAAGGATTTTAAAATGTATGCAGTGACTTTCCATGTCATTGATGACATTGGTATTGAGGGCATATTTCATTATTAATGAAGTGAATATAATTTATCTATTACTTCTGTTTAATATTTCTTGGACATGATATACACATGCGTATTGCTTGCATGCAGCCCAATGCTGTGTTGTCATGGTGGGGAAGCAGGTGTACTTAGCAACATATCCAAGTAATTACGAGTCAAAGTAGGGTGTCTTGTAGCAGTTTGATGGACATTTAGGTATTGAATAGAGTGAATTCTTGCATTTTTTTAGTTTTAGGGAGGGGGATATGCTCCACTCCTTATATATGATGACATTATATCAGTCTGAGACATGTGAATCAATGAATGAAGTTGGTAGAGCGCCTTGAACAAGGCTAGGCATTTAGCTGAAATGCTGGAGAAAAATTACTTACCTAAAATCTGAACACCTTATATGCCCGACTTATATCCAAGTACATGGACCCAACACCCATGGACCTCTAAACTGATTGAATCACTATCTGTAAAGTTTAATGCTGATATTTCAATCCATTTTGATATCATGACAGCTAAAAACATAATTTTGTAGTCCATAGAATACATTTGTTGACCAAAGTGGGACCCTTATTTGCTCGTAACATACAAACCAAACAACTTTTAGCCCTAAGATTTCACAGGGTAAATGAAAAAAAAAAGGAAGCTTTCTTCAGAGAGTATTATTTTGCTCACTTTTGGTAACATTGGGCCATTTTTTTTTTTTTTTTTTTTTATTAAAATGCGACAGTTTATTAAGTATTAGGATATAGGCGGGAAATAGCAATGATTCTCTTATTCTAATGAGCTGGAACCTAATCCTGAAGGCAGCGGCTAGGTTAGGCTAAGGGGAAATAATGTTCGAGTTTCCTTTCAAGGATTTAAAAATTATGCAGAGTGACTTTCCATGTCATTGATGACATTGGTGTTGAGGGCATATTTCATGTATTAATGATGTGAATATAATTTATCTATTACTTAACTGCTTATAGTATTTCTTGGACATGATATATACATGCTTATGCTTGCAGCAGTCCAATACTGTAGTCGGAGTAGATATGGTCCACAGTTATTTCCTGACGCGTAATTGCATCATACACACTTTTTTTTTGCTGAAAAATGATAGAAGGGTGTGTAGAATAATAATCTGCCGGGTGTCACCTTGGCATCCTTGGGCATTTTGATAAAGCCAAGATGGCGTCGCCATTAATGATAATTATATATTCACCCTATATTATCAAACTAATGGAGTTACTAGATATACTAGAGGATAGCCATGAACTAGTGTATGGCACTTGTAACATAGTCATACTTCAAATGCAAAATGGAAGCCAAATCCATTAATTTTAAAATATGGCCCTATACACAAATCCCTGTGATAAAAATTACACGAAGTACTTAGATTAGTGTTAGACACAATCAATGTATTATATGATACTTTTAAAAAAAGTTGTAACAATGATGTCAATCAATAGGCAGCCAAAAACGTGAATATCTTCAAAAGCACTTTGACACTCATTTCTAATATTAACCTCAAATACATTATTGTGTCAGGAAACAGTAAAATGTACCTATGATATAACCAAGTGAATACCAGGTACTCCCGATAAATACCATGTGTCAATTATAAATTGAGTGCAATATAGTTAAAAAAATGTAATTCCTATGGTATTTTGGACAACGTTGCACCATATTTGGTTTTATTATCGAATTAATGGCACATTGAAACAAATTGAAATGTATTTTGTACATGGGTTAGGATCACAGGTACCTTTCTACTGTCATTTCCGCATTTGAAGGCTGTAATACCTATAATTTGTGTCAAGTATTTATTTGAAGATGTTTACGTTTTTGACTGCCTATGATTGACGATCATGTACCATTTTAAAAAGTATCAGAATACATTTTTGTGTCTACAACATAACCTAGGTACTTCATGTCTATTTTTTATCGTCAGGTATTTACTGTTATGGCCATAGTTTAAAATTATTAGTTTGGCTTCCATTTTGCATTGAAGTATGACTAATGTTATCCAGTTCCATACACTTGTTCATTGGCTCCCTATATTATAATCTAGTAACTCCATATTTTGATAATATAGGGTTGAAATATATATTATCATTTATGGCGACGCCGCTTGGATTCTCTCAAAATGCCCAATATTGCCCATGTGGCACCTGACAAATTCTTATGTCTAACATGCCCTAATCTATCATTTTCAGCAAAAAAATTGTGTATATACCCTGTACAGTCACACATGAAAGTTCTCTCTGACTACTGTGTTTTCATTGCGGGGAACACGGTACTTTTGTGTACTTAGCAACATATCCAAGTAATTATGAGCCAAAGTAGGGTGTTTTGTTAACAGTGTGGATGGACAGTTTAAGCCCAGCACTTACTGAAATGCTGGAGAAACATTGACCTCACCCTAAAATCTGAACACCCGACATATTCCCGACTTACAACATCAAGTACATGGCCTTCATACTTAATCAACACCCATGGACCTCTAACTGATTGACTTACTATCCTAAGTAATGCTGATATTTCAATCAACATTTTGATATCATGACAGCTAAAAACAAAACAGCATGTCGTATTCTAGAATACATTCGTTGACGGCAAAGTGGGACCTTATTTGCCGGACATCCAAACCACACCTTTTAAGCCCTACATTTTCACAGAGTAATGAAAAAAGAGTATCTTTCTTAGAGATATTATTTGCTCAATTTTGTAACATTGGTCCATGGCTATCTTTGTCAAATGCGTACCAGGATCTTGCATCATCCCGGGGTGGTGTGATCTCCAGGTACGATCCCAGTCCATCCTGCAGCGGGGCATAGCCCTGGTTTGGGGTGGTGGAAAAATATGCATTTAATTTTCAGTAAATTTTATGTTATTTGACAAGGCTGCCAGCTGCAGCCTATATTACAACCAGCTAGGTCAGTATTTTTTTTATAGATCCCATGGGGTGGCGAACACCCCTTCGTATCCGCCCTGGTATAACCCATGATAGCACATCCCTGATAGGGACTGTACTGAGCAAACTAAAAATAAGGGCAATGACTTGATGCAGCAATGAGTCGGCGGCGTGAGTCTGACTCCAAGCGGTGAAAGAAATGGCAGAGCCAAACTGACCAGTGTTAAATCTGCCACTACACTTGGGCGACCACAGAAAATAAAGTACAATTTCATTACTTGATAGCAACATGCAACACCTTGTGTGTCGTGTTAAGGTCCTGCGACTGATATAGGACTAGAACAAGTGTCGTCGCCATTAATACGCAAGCCTGATTAAAAATTGTAAATTTTTGTGCAAGTTTGACAATACTTCAGGGCCGATTTTGAAGAAAATGTGGTCTTGTGTAGTTGGAGAGGTTGGGCATGAGCTGTCTTCATGTGACTTCACCTTTAATACACTTCTGCACGCCTATCCTATTTTTTTATTCATGCTCGCGGGCATCTACAGCCACCCGCAGCGAGGTGAAAATATGCCGGTGGCACGTGGTGCATCATCTTATGTCCTGCTGAATCTTGTACATCCATGGTTGAACTCTAATCGGTATGAATAGAACAATAGACTAAGAGTTGGTGTTGTGGTACATATGCTGTTTAGAGGAAGGATGTATTGACATCTTCATACAACCCTGTCAGCCTTGTTTCATAAATGTGATACTTCAAGGAATTTTTTTTGCTCCTTTTTTACTTCAAATTGCAGAGTCATTGAGCAGGAATTACACTGTAAAAAATTGTGGGTTTTGTTTTGTTATTTTGCATTTGTTTGTTTTGAGTTTTGTTGAAGGTGATGTGTCTTGATATCCATTTGCAGTCTCTGAAAGTGTGCTCCAAAAATTTCCATTTTTCCTTACTTAAATTAATGAAAGGAAATCACGTAACATTTTTTGGCAAAGTTCCAAAAAAGTATATGTTGCCTTTATTCTAGAGACTTCTCCTGTAGAATTTCCTGCTTGGTCTAATGGTTTCTTCTTCTTCTGACTTTTTCAAAACTGCGCATTTTTGGGTTCATTTATATTTGCGCCATGTGGCCTGCCCACAAATACCTGGACGTGTCCTTCAAAATATACAGAACAGTGTACACATTTTGAGCAGTGTACTGTGTATCTGTACAATATTTTGTCAGCATACATGCAGGTGGATCTCTTAATACTCTTAATGCAATCAGCACAAAGGCTTCGGTGATCTCGCAAAGTTAGTTTCCTAGTTATGGCCCACCTCCATTTTTAGTCTTGTCAGAGTGTATTTGACTTTCTAAAACTTAAAGGTGCGTGTTCCAATTTATGGTCAAAGTATTGTGTTCTCTGGTTCTTGATATGAGCATTCTGGCACTTGTGCACATATGCCCCATCAAGTACCGTGGGAACAAATTTGGCGGTTTGAACGGTAGAAGCAATATGTATTGCAGAAGCCCTATTCAATACTTTGCGAATCTTGATAGTTAACCATTAAAACATTCGTTTTTTTGTTTATATCTTAGGGAATAAAATGGATTTGATGGCTCAAATTTTTCAGGACCATAAAATTGAGAAAATTACGCTTTGATCGGATATCAAATCAATATCTACTTCCGGTAAATGGGGGGGGGGGCAACATGGGGGGGTCCCAAAGACGATTGTAAATTGCACCATTAGGAAGATCATCACTAAGTTCAAAGTTCTGAATCTTTCTTATCCTTCTGATGATGTTAAACAGACTTTGTTATCAATATACTCTGGTGTATTGTAAATTGTACTGTGAAATAGGGTACATATGGGTTAACACGCCATTATTAGTGAAGGCTTTCACCATTTGTCCATGCAAACGCAGTGAGATTTTATATATCCTCAAGTAATCTTTTTGAGTTGTAGCATTGCTGTTTTCTAAGTGAGGGAAGCACTCTCAGCTCATGGTTGGACGTTCTTCCCACAATCACTTGTTCCTATGGCTCCAGCCTAAACGGTTCAATTAGGAAAATCCAGAAAGTTAATTACCCAACGTTTCTATAGCTAATGATGTGTTCTTTCCTCTTTTATTTTTCCACATGTTTATCACATCTGCTGATGTTTAAGGTGAGTAGACTCATTTCTAACATGCATATGTTCAAATTACCACAGTAGAAACTGTAAGGTGCTGGTTATTATGTATGCCATTGGAATGAAAGAATTCTTTTTGATTGCGAATAATTTTGTGGTTGCCCTTCGGCTTCTTTTCAAGGGCATTTCATGCCTCCCCCCCCCCCCCCCCCCCCCACATTTTTTTGCAAATTGCGTTGATTTCATGTTCACATCCTCTTTTTGTTCATTAAAGGCTGACTCAGATAAAAAAAGTCAACTAGACAGAGATAAGACCACCCTAAAATGTAATTCCAAGGTTAGAGAATCAGATTTTTTGTTGTTTTTCATGCGCAAGCAGTTATGTACGTATAACATTGCCATAGGATACTACATAAGCAAAATTCCGATCTGCAATTTATAAACAAATTTGTGATTTTCTATATGAAGGACTTTGATTTAATGAGCTTAGTTATTCACACAGGGAAGTATAATTCACCAAAATATATGTTTGAAAATTGAGCGTGCCCTCCTTAGGCATCTCTGAGTCAGGCCTTTAAAGAAATATGTTTTATCCCCTCCGCAACCTGTCCCAAATAATTTTCTTCATATTTCCCATTTCTCCTGGCACAAATATTGATCATAAGTTAGTGACTGGATGCAAAGAGAATGTTGTCTTCTGGTCCATACGCATTGGATCCTACATGACTGCAAATAAATTCTAGATCATTAATGATCTATAATTTATTTGACATCATAGCTACAATCATTGGTTATTTGCAATTTGTTAGAAGGGCAGAAATTTCATCATTCACACCCATCATCCATATTCTACTAAACCCAACAATCACCCAAAGTCACACCATCATTCAATCCAACAACCATTGTAACCCATTCCCGGACTGATTGGATTACGCAACTCCAACTTGATTTTGATCTTTTAGTTGGATTATGGCAATCTTTAACTTTTATGAAGGATATAATTTTTACATACCTGAGAAGCTGAATAGCCGCACTTCTTCAAAAGTCCTTGGTACAAGGCCACCCATCAAAGAATAATATAGGTTTTCTTCCCAGTTATTTTCGCACTTGTTTAATTGATTTTAATAAACAGACAATTTGAATTCGTCCTAAAAATGCGAATCGCGAGAAAATCAAAACCAATTAACTTTTCGTGCTGATATTCATTTTGTTCATTGTATTTCCGACTTTTTTGTCATTGATTTTCGTCCAATTGCTTGTTGAATTCGTCGTCAATACAGACCGGCGTATTAAAAGCAAATTCGTCATTTTTCATTGATACCTTCATTATCGTCTCTTTCAAGTTAGTCACGTGTGTGTTGGCCTATTTTATTAACATTAATATGGTTCTCTTTGGGATGGTTCTCAAAGGTTTTTTTCCTCCAATGTTATCGCTCAAAACGTTGCTAATTGGTGCTTATCTTTTGAGCCTTTTCGGTCCTGAAAATTACGGCAAATCATGGAATTTTAAACAATTTGTTAAATAAGGAAATATATAACATTGTCAATTCATATAAAAAAATAATCTTGAATCTTGAAAAATATGTATGTTTATCTTTTGATTGGAACTTTTAACTTTTGAATTTTTATGATTTTGACTATTTTGGCTTAACCTGTTTAATCAATGGCAAATTCTATTCTACCCTTTATGACCACCCACATAGATAGAAGATAATTCAAATAACCTGTAGTGCAACCCCCCCCGCACCCTTTTCTTAGACGCAATGTGGGGGGGGTTTGCTTTTTTACATGACTATACTTGGATTATATATGCTATAAGGTGGAACCAATCATGAAAGAAACGCTTATGTCATTTAATGATTTACCCACGGAATAGGAAGACAAGAGTCTTAAAATCATTATAAAGACTAAACTAACTGTGCTTTTTCTATCAGTAGTCATCGCCACGCGGGACGAATTTGTCACGGATTTGACGAATATCAACAGACACCAGTTGAAATCAATGACCACAAAAATGACCCATCAGTTACTGAAAAGTTAAAATCGTTTGTGTTTCTCTCGATTCAACATTTTAGGACGAAATCCATTGCCCTCTGTTTTATTCAAAAAATCATTACACAAGGAGAAATTACAACTGGGAAAACCTAAAGAAAAAAAAAAAAAAAAAAAAAAAAATATTAAATAGTTATAAGGGCACCGCCCTACATATTGCTTTTGTCGTCGTATCGATGTTGTCTTATAAAGTGTATCATTTTGTTTACTTTACTTATTTGTTTAGGCTAGACCCCGTAAATTGCCAGGACTTTGTAGGAGGTGATAGAAACGGGATGTATAAGGAGAAGGTATATGATTTGAACGTAATATGCATATATCGGAAATCTAAGAAATGGAAAACAGGAAAAAAAACCTTGATTCTTAAGTTAGTTTGCGAGAGATCTTTTAGCAGAGAAAGTTTTGAAGAAGGAATAAAATCTGCGTAAGTTGTTTGAGCTCCGATGTTCCTATTTCGCAAGATGGTTTCAACCAGTTCAATTGGCTAGATGTTCCTGTCTCGGGTTCCTTACTTGGTGCAGTGGGTGTACTTTTTAATTAGTGACATGGCTGAGGCAATCTCGGCATACTTTTTAGAAGGTTTGAATTCTTCTACTGTTGTAAATCTATTATATCTAAACCTGTTTATAATATAAGGGAATATCTGGATATTTGTGATGGAAATATGTGGTGATGTATTTTAAGAAGACCTCTTTGCTTGGGTTGTCGACTTGCGACCCCCGAAAGCTAAATGGGAAAATCGCATATCCCTCATCGCTCGTTTGCGAGATGTCCCCGTTGGAAGAAATCCAGTACTTTTCCCATAATACATTATGTCAATTGTCCATAACGCTGGTATAGTTTTAAGGCTTGAACTTAACTTCATTATCTGTCATGATGGCAGCTCTTAAATACCCTTCATCTACTGCGTTATCGGATATGGGAAATCGATCGGCATGAACAATCTAGAAGATAAGCACCTCATTTGTGACCACGGTGGAAAGAATCGTGTAATCAGTAATATCCCATAATACATTGTGTCAGCTAGCCAAATACCATTGGTAACAAAAGTGGGTGACATTACGATGTGCACACACTGCAGTCTGATACCTTATCTACTCTACCGGTTATCTTACTTGTTGTGGGATATGGTGAACTTATTTTAAATCCTTTTCATCTCCAATTTAGGGGCACTTAAAGCACTCCACAAGGGCTTACGTGGGCATATGTTGTTTATTGCATCCCTATCTATTGACAATGTTTAAGCCACGTGCTAACTTAATAGAAAAAAAATAAATAATTTTGTCTTTTGTCTGTGGTACAAAGTTAGTTTTAATCCAAGAAAATGTAAAATGAGAAAAATTAGCCATTGATATCTTAAACATGACATTAGCCTTATTGTTAGGTATGTGGATGACCATGTCCGTTAGATGATTGAAAATTGTGAGCGGAGAATTAAGCTATAACTGATCATTTTGAGATATGGGACCTTTTAGTTCCAAAAACAGTTTGTTTTGAGTCAGTAAACAATTGCGAAATATCAATTTCCCACCTATTGTCATAGCTCTCCCACTTATGACGTCTGTAGACTATCAATTGCGAAACGAATGTTGGTACTCAATTTGATGCCATTAGAAATGAGTAACTCTAAGCTGTCGCGTGGTACCCAATTTATAGGAATTATATGCCCAGTAAGGAAAAACTGGGGGGGGTTGTGCTGAAAGAAAAAAAAAAAAAAAAAGGGGGGAATAAAGTACCTGGGTGTGCTCGTACGTGTATACTTGTGTTGCTAATTTGGGTATTTGGGTTGTATGTTCTGTTTGTGTGTTGTAAGTGAATGTTAGATTGAATACTTTAACGTGTGTTATTTTGGTTTAATATAGCCATTCTATTGTTTTTATTATAGTTAATTTTACATAATTTTAAAAAGAAATGCATTGTACTTCTTAATATTTAAAGCACCCTCAATTCAACTATTTCCGTTTTTTTTTTTTAAACCTTAAATATCATAATGATAATACAATTAGTAATTTGATCCAGGTGTAGAATTCATATGTATTATTTAATCATCTTTACTTGTAATATTGTAAGATTAATTTTTCACATCACTGTACTACCTGCATTAATTTACATATATTTATTCATATTGTTTTTGCCCTGTAATTCTCTGAGAACACTACAGATTGATTGATTGATCTTCATTCCATGATAGCAAACGAATGGGAAACATGGTCCGGAAAGGGGGCACACAAAATTCTAAAGTATCGCAGCACCCAATTTATTGTTATATATAATTTAATTTGGTCTATTCTTAAAGGCATTTACTATCAGTTGATTTGCTAAATCAGAAATGAAAAAAATCATCAACAATCTGATGATTTCCATGTCTGTGACATGTTCATGCGTCCTAACATACCCTGCAAGGTGATAGAACCGAAAGCAACGTAATAAGCCAATTTGATAGTTTATTCATTACTGTCCGCACTCGCACGGACAAACTTACTACACAACACACTTAATTGAAATGGAGATTCGT